>APFE031000246.1:97854-129054 GCA_000404065.3 Pinus taeda
ACGAATTCAAGCAAGCACGCAACCTAATGCAACTAATAGCAAGGAAATGAAACTTTTCTTTGAAGAACACAAGACAACGAAATGCTCTTTCCTTTTCAACTATCAATGCAAAAGATACTAGTTGCTCTATTTTTTCAATGACATAAAAGTTCTTTTCAAACGAATTAGAGAGATAGCTATGCTAAGTGAAAAACTAAATCACTCAATGCACACACAAGACAATTCCCAAGTCACTAAAACTAGTTCTCTAAATCGAAGGAAAACAAGGGCTTACGAGCTATTGTAATCTAAGCTGAAAAAGACAATGAGGAATTCGACAGAGGAAAGTAAACCGCTTGGAACACAATCAATCACTTTCAACAATCACCAAATGAGTGTGAAAACAAAGAACGAAGTTGGCTGGTCAACCAAGAACACAAGATCCTGAACGGGAGGCTTGACCCACACGGCCACTAGATGCCCTAGGGTTTGAGTGTGAAATCAACGGACAAAAGCAAACACCCGGAGGATAAAGGTGATCTATGCACAATTCACTTGAAAAGTGTGCAAACGTAATCTATGCACAAATGAGAATTCTAATTATGCGAGTGTGATCTATGCAAGAGAATTCTCAAACACAAGATGATTCTAATGTAATCTAAGAACCAATCAAGTGCAAATCAAGAAAATTGGGTGAGATTTCCAAAGATCAAAAAATAAAAACACTCAAAGGCGATTAACACTCATACCCAATTTAGCCCCCCTCGGCGAATGAGGGGGAAATTTTTTTGCAAAAATGAAAACAAAAAGAGGCAAAATTGTGAAGAGACTGAGACCAACCTTCAAGTAATGATCAAAGGAAATAAAATTAAGAATCTCTCAAAAGAGAGAGACTCGAAACCAGTCAAACAACGATCCAACACACCCCAGCAACTGTAAAAGTTAAGGCAAAGCATAAACCAAACAACAAGAGCAAAAAGGGAGGCTTTGCACAAACCGAAAACGAGCGATAAACGAGCTCTCGTGGAACGAGGCCTCGCAAGCAATCGAGCCACAGTTCCAACAAAGTTATCAAGCCAAAAGCCAAGTAGAAAAAGCAGGAGAAAGCCAAAACCAAGAGGTTCAGTAGGTCAATTTGGACAAAAAGGATTTTTACAGGATCAGCACGGGTGACCCTACAGCAACAAGGCGATGACAAAAAGTGTCTGTAGCAACTTTGCGCTGTCAGCGCGGAAGGACACGAATAAAGGGCGCTGGCCTGAAAAAGCAGGTCAGCGCGACTGTATGAATATAAAAGCGCGACGACAGAGACAACAAAGAAGACAGGATGCGATGTCAGCGTAGCTGTTTTAAAATAAAACGCGCTGAGGCTGAAAAGCAAACAAATTTGAACAAAAACTTCCAAACCAAAGCAACAGGTTTTCAAGGCAATTAAGGTAGTCCTAGGGACGAACCCAGAAACAAGCCAACAACAAGACAATCTCCAAACTTTGACAAAGGAGCAATGATCAAAACAAAGGTGACACACAAAAATATAGGCAAGCTCCCCAGCGGAGTCGCCAAATTGTTGGATAGGTAAATCCCCTCTACGGATAGAGGCGATCCCTACTAGCCCAACAGGGGTCTAGCAACAATCAAACAACGCTACACCGCAGGTTCCTAGTTGTAATTAACAAGTGGGTGAGAATAACCTACTTGGATTCCAACGCTTGTTTGTCGAAGAGATACTCCTCTCGCTCCTTCGCTCCAGCCGATCACAATTCCCCGCTATCCTCGCGGACGAACACCTGCACAAGCAAGAGAGAGCAAACAAGAGCGTAAAATCTACTAACAACAACTATGTATCAGTCAGGAAGGATACAATTTACATCAATCATTCATAGGACAAATTGAAATGGAACCATTAGAATAGTCATCTATCTTTATTAACAGAAAATAGAGTAAGGTACAACCGAAGTCCTGACGTTGAGTCCTTCTCTAGAGGGTCCAGCCAGCATGTCTTCCAAGCATTCACCTTTGAAGTAAATCTCCCAAGTCAAAGAGGTCTCTCTCTCACATACAAGGCAACAAACTCATGACCTTCCTCAAGCTAAAAAGCAATCCTCACACAGCACACCAAATGCCTACAAAGAGCAGCACTAATGCACTAAGAATTCCTCAATCAAAGTCTATATGTTCCAAAACTAGCTGCTCATGGGCAATGGAGGAGGCTTATAAAGGAGAAGGAGTCTCCATGAATAGGTAAAGGATGAGCTTTCCCCAAAGATAAGTGGATGGTCAGTCGAACAGACATGCCAGACAAAGGATGGCGACCTCAACAATGCTAACAACTGGAGGGATCTGGAAGGCTGGTTGTTAGAACAAATTCGCCCAAACAGGATCAGCGCGGAAAACCCGTGAACTGCCGCGCTGACATCGCAAACCGATGAAGAAGAAGTCTAGTCAGCGTGAAAAGGACAAACGGAGGGTGCGCTGTTCGAAAAATGGGACCAGCGCGGAAAAGACGTGTGCTTCCGCGCTGGCAGCGCAGCAGATATATTGACCTCCGCCCGTCAGCGCGGTTATTTGATTAACAGTCGCGATGATCCATTTAACTTAAGCAAAGAGGGTTTTTAGTCATTTTGAGGAGCATGAGTATAGGTGAATGTGGTTTTATGGCACAGTAGGGAGACTGACATGATGGCAGTGACATTTTACTGTGTAACAACCTCCAATGGCTGACAACAATTTTTTCCACTGAGAGGGACAACTTTGAAGGACCTCAAGGGAAGACATGGTTGATGGTGCTTGAGCTAAATCCTCAACAATGTTGTAGTTCTGGGTGGCTCGAGCCTTTGGATTATACAAGGACTTTCGCAACACACATCGAGAGGGTGGTCGAACAATGGAATTGGGACTAGGTCTTTCTATATGGAGAGGATCAGAGGTAGATGGGTTAGAGGAGGAAGGGGTACTTTCATTCTCTTTCCTTACCGCTGGGTTTTGATACTCTTTAGATATGGTAGACACATTTATAGGCGTATTCATCATAAACACTTGGGAACATGCGGAAGTGGAAGACTGATTCTAGTCTACCATTTCTGTCTCCTGGGATGGAAAGGGTTCTTTTAAGGCAACCGAGGTCCCTTTTAGCAAGCGAATAACTTCCAATCATTGGGGACAATCTTTAGTGTAATGGTCCTCCTCACAAGTGAGGCAAGGATACTTCGGCTTTCTTTGAGAAGCATCGCCAGTAGAATATTTAGGAGGGCCCTATTTCAGGGCATCGACTTTGGCCTTGCCTTGTCCCTTCTTTTTACCCTTAGAAGTTTTTTCTGCTGCGGTAGACTAGACAACATGAACCTTAGAGGTCTTACCAGGACCAGATGAATTTCTAGGGGGACCATTGGAACCAGTGTTTGATACTAATTTCTGCTTGGAAGAAGATTTTGCGGGAGTCTAAGATGTGGAACTAATCAGTCCATCAACAAGTGGTGTATTCGGAGACTTTGATACTGTCGGATTTGATGATTGCCTTGGAGCATCAAGTAACATCTCATATAATGTGTTAGATTGCAAGTAGACAAGGTCTAAATATTGGGCACGAGCGATGGCTCACTCGTTAGTAAGACACCCACCCATATCTATGTCCCTAGCAATTTGGCCGATGAATGATTTTGTGAACCATTCTGTCAGCAATTGATCAATAAATTCAAAATTGATCAGGTGACGCTAACATCTCCATTCATGGATGTGATCGAAGATATGAGTCACGGTGTCTTGCTTAAGTGACGTAAGCGGATAGGTGTCAGTTTCATAGTGAACTGGTAGCTGGAAATGAATGAGGAAAGCCATTACGAGAGAGTTGAAGTGACTGTAGGTACCTCAAGGAAATTTGAAGTATCATTTTGCTGCAGGCCATGTGAGAGTTCTTTGAAAAATTCAGAGACATATAGAATCATCGGCATATAAATTGGAGGAGCACTAGAGGTGATATGTCATCATTTGGGCTTATGGATCCTCCTTCGCCTTTCCCTCACATTTGGGACAATCGATCAAAACCTTTTTTGTGACTGGAGGCCAATAAGGCGAATGAAGGATAGTATCATTGGTGAGCCTCAAAACATCCAATAGTTACAATGTGGCTAAGAAAGGATATTGCATTTTGAAAGGCATGTGGGGCCTTTGTGTAGACCCAAACTACATAACCCATCCTTGTTGGTAAGGATTTTTACCCCACAGTGGAGGATTTTGTCCATATGGAATTTGATTTCCCCCCCACTAAAGGTTACCTTGCCCATAGGGAGGATTCTGTCTTGGGTAGATTTTATACTATCCTGCCATAGGCCACTGATGGGCATATGGGTTAAAAGATTTTTGAACTTTTTCACCTTGGACATAAGGATTTTAAACTTGCTGACCCCGAACATAGGGATTTTGAACCTGTTGCTACGGGAGTTGACCTTGACCTTACAAAGTTTCACCTTGGCCTTGAACAAGCTGACCTTGCTAATATGCACACATGCCCCACTGCTGCAAAGGCTAACCTCACAAATGTTGCAAAGGTTGGCTTTGCTGCTACAAAGGCTGACCTTGTGGCTGCAAAGGTTGCCCCTACTACAAAAAAGGTTGACCTTATGAGGACAATGGTTGGGAGGACTGCTAAAAAAATTGTGTTTGTGGTAACAAAGGTTGTTGTGATTTTTGCAAGGTTTAACTTGTGTTTGTAGTAGTTTTCCTAGCTACTACAATATTTTCCCTTGCTGCTGTGAAGGTTGCCCTTGTTGCTGCAACGGTAGCTAGATAGTTACTGGAGTTAACTCAGAAGGTATTGATAGTTCCCGAATTGGATCTGGCTATATCCACCAGGCATAGCGAATTGACCAGGCTAAACATAAGGTCCAACTTGAGGAATTTAAGGTGGAGTAACCAAGTCTTGCAAACGATATGGAACATAAGCTGGTTGGAATGGAACCTAAGCCATGTATGGATGTTGGTATTGGACGTTACCTGACCCTGATGGACCAATAGGGTTAGGAATAACACCATAAAGGGTTGATTCATTCTAACCATGTGAGTTTGTAATCCACTCACACTGGTTTCACCAGACATCATAGGGATATTCAGATATCACCCCCCAGGTGGTGGCACACTCTGTCCACTTACTGGAAGGGAAGAAGAACTTACTGAGACCTGAACTAAAACCATTGGTTGAACGAAAGAGTCAGCCGAAACAACAAGACAAGTTGAGATGGAATGGTAGGTTGAACCAGAACTGAAGTGACTACAGTTTGTACAATCATTCGAGATGTCATGTTCTGAATGAACAGACCTAAGGTAGACATAGCACCGAAACAGAATATGGGGTTCTAATATAGTGACGGGGCACTAGGAGTGCCCAAAACCAACTAAGCTATTGAGGTATAACCATGCGGCAATATGGGCTCACTAAACTTAGCATAAGAAAGAGATGGAACTCTTCCTGTAAAAGGGAAACCTTCCAGAGGGAGCTTGTATCACTGCTCATCACCTATGTGAGGAGCGTGAGTAGCAAAAATTCCCCACTCAGTCGAAGAGGAGATTGGGATTTTTCCTTCTGACTCCATAAAAAACAACCAACAACGAGCCAAAGATGAAGGAGGATACAACTCCAAAGGAACAATGGGCTGATTGTATGGACTACAAGGATGTTGAGGAGATATCACAAAAGGGTCTGGTGGGCAAGCAACCAATCTTTGCAGGGCTTTCAAGAGCTTACAGACTCTTGGGAGTCTGGATAGGAGTATCAGAGGATTCTGGGCCAGATTCGTAAGGTGACCTGGTATCCGATGGAGGCGGATGAGAAGACAAAGGTTGAATACTCAGAACAATCCCAATTTCAACACCTTGATCCTCAAGCAACTCCAGAAGTTCAGGGAAGGTTTCTCCGGATGACCTTCTAGATGAAGGAGAGGAAGAGGAATGAGGCAAACATGATGGTTCAGCGACGATGACTTTGTCTCAAACAAAAGGAGAAGAGATATTAATTTCAAGGCTTCTTTAAAATATATTAAGGATATTCTCAAGAATGTGATGTGATCGTGGGCAAAAAAAATTGAAGATGGTGAAACAGACTAATGCATTTTCATGTTTTAAGAGTTGAGAACAAGGCAAGGATGACTCTAGTCACTTTCGGTTTGAACGAGATTGAAAGGACAAGTGCTCGATGATCTTTTAAATTTAAAGATTCAAAAAGATCCAAATGCTCGCTCAAGTTAATCTAGGAAAAGGGGATTACTAGGTAACTGTGAACTGCAGAATACCTCCCGGTGAACTGAAAAATATGAGCAAGCAATTTCCGAATGTTGTGTTCAGTGTATCACATTTACAAGGTGACAAACTCGACTTCCTATGGATAAAGGATTACAAACCTAGTGGCGTCTCCCTTTATATACATGACAGTACAAGGAGCACAAGTCAGTACTAGCGCTTTCTAATGCCGAAGCGAAGGACAACTTCCAAGTTTAAAGATGCTAAAACATGTCTCTAGCCTAGACCTATAAATGTAAGCGTTTATTTTCAAATGTGCCTTAGTTTAATTGAATATGTTTTAAAGGTTAATCTTGAAATTAAGTCTCAATTTTTAGGTCCTATCTATGTCACTTGAAAAACTCTTATGTGAAGCTATATGAGACAAAACCCTTTCAAGTCGATGAATGCTTACACGAATTGAGGGAAGGGAAAATAATCAATGCAACAAACAAGTAGCTGAAATTAAGATGACTCTTCATGAATTTTCTTTTCAAAGTAAAACAATGAAAATTCTTTCCACTTCCCACTCTTCCTATTAGATGCATTTCAATTAGTCCTTTTAACCGTAAAAGAAATTCATTTTATTTCAAATTCTCATGATGATGTAATTCCATCTTTCAATTATGCTACTCCATGCAACATATCAATTAAGCAAACTAGAATGATGTATTTTCTTCAATGGAATGATAAAATGAATCTTTCACATAAACATTTCAATTGAAATATTCAAACGAACAAACCTCAATCATATGCAAAGCATGATAAAAATAACTCCATTCAAACTAAATATGCAAAGATTCAATCAAAACAAATCGAGAAATGTAATCTATGCTTAGAAAAAATATGTTCAACAAGAGAAGAGAAAACGTAACCTTTTCACTCGTTTAATTGAAAACAAAGCAATATAGATGCAAGAACTAAAACATGAAATGCATGAAGCAGCAAATAACCAAATTGACTTGATGAGCATATCAATGAATGAATGGAAAATTATCTAGATGCCCTAGGAACACAAACCATACAAAAACTAAAAAAATCAAGTAATGCAATATCAAACCAATCAAGCTAACAAAGCATTCTAGCCAAGGAGAATAAAGGCAAACAAGCCAAGAAACAGAATCTATGAGGACAAGACACACTGGTAATGATTTAAGAGAAACCTTGATTTCAACCTACAAGAATCAGTGCAACTGTCTAACTAGCAACAAGTGCCATAAAGGGTTGTGGCGTGACTGTTCAAAAGGAACTCATGCTGACCATCACTAATGTTAGCAAAATAACAACGTTGATCAAGGGATTCAAAGAAAAATGAAAAATTTCCATGAACCAAAACCAGACCTATCACTCTAAATTCAATAATCAAAGCAGGAGATAACATAAAGTACATATTACAAAAGAGAAAGAGTGATATGCGAAAAGTTGTCACAAATCATGAAATGAAAAACAATCCAAAGAGAGGGATGGGTCCCTAGTATGGTCGCCAATTTGTGGAGTAGGAAAATTCTCTCTATGGATAAAGACAATCCCTCTGGCCCAAGGGAGAGGGTATAGCCACAAACAAGACAATTTGACATAATTTCCCTTAGATTGGGAATGGATAAGATCCTACCTCTTGTATCTCTTATCCTTGTTTGATGAAGTCCTTATGTCATTGCTCTAGCAATCAGCTCCTTAATGTCAATGAAGCACCTGAAACAAATAGACAAGGAACCAAAGCACACATGATAGCATACAATAGATTCAACCTACTTAAGAGGCTAAGGAGTCTTAAGCTACAAAATACCATATGCAATTGATATAGGAAACAAAATAACAGTTGTATTATTAAGACAAACAGGAACGTACAACCTTCGCCTTAGCATTGCAGGGTTCCTTCGACGTGTCTAGGTTCCAACACCACTGTTAGCATCTCCTGATTCACCTCAAACAATGGAAGTTCGAGGCTTCTTCCTCTTTGCTCCAAACCAAACAAAACTACAAAATTATTCTCCCTTTACAAGCACAAACTAGAAG
The DNA here is from genome assembly GCA_000404065.3 of Pinus taeda. Classification (NCBI taxonomy): domain Eukaryota; kingdom Viridiplantae; phylum Streptophyta; class Pinopsida; order Pinales; family Pinaceae; genus Pinus; species Pinus taeda. The sequence goes on from APFE031000246.1 coordinate 106,117, forward strand.
ACTAAGGCTATCAATATTTGTTTTGGTTATCAAGATTTTGTAGATTATTCCTGCCCTTTCATTAGCTAGTTGAGGTTGGAAAAGGAAAATTTTATATAGCTTGAGAGAGGGGACATGGATCCTCTTATGATGGGAGAGATCTTATCCCTTTTCGTTTTTTCCCTGTTAATAGGGGAAAGGAGCCCAAACAATCTCTCTAGGCACTATCTCGACTAACCATTTACCAAACTTATGTTCACAGTGCTTCTAAAACTGGAAGCTTTGACTCCATTTATAAAAACTTTCCAAAAGAAGATCGGCATGGGTAATGGATGGATACCAGTGTGGATCAGCGCTAGGCTCAGTTTTAAACTTTGCAAATTGGCACAGGGTAGAAATTGAGGGATAGCGTTGGCCTTGAAAACTGAGTTTGAAGGAATATTATTTGGAAATGATATAAGAGGGAAATTTTCTGCAGATGGAGAGTGATGTAAAGACATGTTCTTCATGATAGTAAAACACATGAGGGTCACGGTGGAGGTCCTCTAGAATTGAGGAACAAGGAGTACAACGACAATGACAAAATGTTGTGTAACATAACTCCACTCAATTCACAACAATTATAGTTCCATTAGATCCATCTCGTTCTCCTTAGAATTTTCACTTTAAACATGACATACTTTTTAAAGGTGCATTATTGTCTTGAACTTTATGCCCAACAATTAATAGAGAAGGCAGGTTTCATCCATGACCCCTGAAATCCATTACTCATATGCAAAACGAGTATAAACTTTGTCACATTCTGCCACTTGCAATTTTGGCCCCTTAGAGAATCTTTTAGATTCCTCACAATGTCATAAAAGGAATATACTTGGAATATTCCCTAATATATGCTTTCAAAGTATTCCTATAATCTTCTCATGATTTATTCCCGCATTATCTTGTGTGCACCCTCCTCTCCCATACATTCTCCATGGTTCCCCTTAACCATTCAAATGGCATTTTTATAACAAAGTGTGAGGGTGAATAAGACAAAGTGTGTGGTTGGCATAGTCATATTAAGTTACTTGTTGCTAGGGAGGTTTTAGGTTCAAAACCCACATACTCCTAGTTTTTCTCTAATATTTAAAGCCTAATTTTTGTTTTAATATAGTTTTCAAACCATATAATATATGGTAAATGTATGTCCATCTTGTAGCAACTCAACAAACCATGAGAGTAAGACAAAAATGGAGTTTGCATCATTCCAAGGGCACTTAGGCTTAATTTGAGGTGTCGTGTGGTAATATCTCAATGGTCCACTTCATATTCTACCTCTACCACCTACTTTCCATGTGTCAACTTGTGGTGTTGCCATGTCACTTGCTTATGGGTACACCTATTTTATTGACTTGGCTAGCACATTTGCTCTATGGGTCCCACTAGGCCTAATGACTTTGTTGCAATGTGGTGGCCCCTAGCCTAATGACTTTGTTGCAATGTGGTGGCCCTGGCCTAATGGCTTTTTTGCAATGTGGTGGCCCTGGCCTAATAGCGTTTTTGCAATGTGGTGGCCCCTTGGAGTGCCATGTGGAAGCCTCTAGGAGTGCCACGTGGTGGCCTCTAGGAGTGCCACGTGGTGGCCTCTAGGAGTGCCACATCGCACTCTGCGCTGAATTTGACTTTGACTTTTACCTAGTTTGACCAAAAGTTTCACTCACCATAACTGTCACATATGGACTTGGATTAAGGCATCGTTTGTACCATTGGAAATATTTTGAAAAACTCTTAAATCTGTTTCCAGTTATGATGAGATTTGAAGAATTCAATTTTTGAGGTTCTCCATAGCCACCTAGATCAATGAAAGCAAGTGATTACTAGTTTGGAGATATATTTACCTACAAAACACTATTTTCGCCTATTATAACAAAAAAAAACTATGAGGAAAATGTAAATGCATATAATAAAAGGGTGAAAGTATGAGGCAATGTTTTAATATAAAGTAAAATAAAATAATTTGAACACTTATCAAATATTTTAAAATAATGAATCCATACAGGTGGGGAGACTTTTTAAATAAGAGAGGAATATTTATCAGAAATTTTAATGAATGCAACAACCATGATTTCATCCGAAGTCTAATAAAACAAGATTGGGACCATCTATTTGACTCAAGAGACATACAAAAGAAAGGAACTACTTTGGACAGGGGATTCCCTCCTTTTTCATACCTAGATGTTGCCCATTTTGGGAGTGAAGCCATGACGAGTAGTAAGGTTTATTTATTGCATTCTCAGTTTCCTCTTCATGCAATTGACCATTATTTGTGTGACATGATTATCGGTTTGTAGGTTTCCTCCTTCGAGTGTGACCTCAAACATGATTGCAAAGATCCATTGGTTTATATTCAGACAAAGGTTTATATCCGTCATTGCATTTCATTCATTGTTATTCCATTAAAGTTGGTATTGACTTTGTGATTGTTGTGCAAGATACAATCTTCTTGTTCACTATTAATTAGTTTAAAATGACTATGCATCACCTTTCCATTTTCTCACATATACCACCCTAAATATATGTACCTAGATAAGAAAATGCAATCAAAAAAGGATTTTCCTTACTCGTTGAATCTCCCTTCAATGGGTTTTAGCATTTGGATCTTATGTCCTATGTTTCTAATAATGTTTAAATTTTACTTTTATTTTTTTTGTGTGAATGTGCTATTTCATGTCTTTTACTATCGTAAATTTTGTAATACATATATGTTTCACTTTTCATGATATGTAAATTTGGTGCATTTTACATTGCTTTATTTTTTTTTTACACTAACTCTAATCTCTGTAAATAATATGCTAACTATTACTTTAATTTTAGTTTTTTTTTTCTTTTTTTCTTTTTTTATTTAAGTTATCCATCTTATTTTAATTTATTTTTCTTTTGTATATATATTTACAGTTAATTTTAATAAATTTTCAATGACTACAATGCGATTAATGTTTAAGTGTTGTTAAATAAAATCTTATTCATTAATAACTTAAATATACACTTTACATAGTGACTTAAGGTTTTCATTTTTAAAATATAAACAGGTAAACACTTATTAAACAATAAATAAAGAAACAATTAATATTTGTAATATACCTCGACATATGTGATTAACCATTAAGTATTCAAATATTCAATTATAGATAGGAGGAGGTACAATATATATTGAATTGTTCATACATAAAGGAAATTGTAGTCAATATATTATCTTTAATTTATAAGTTAAATGGAACTGAGACTCTACAATACTCTAAGGCCAAAACCTTAGAGAATTGACTAGTTTTCTTCTTTTACAAATAACTTGGTGTTTAGGGTTAGGGTACCTAGGTTTTTCTTTTCTTTTCTTTTGATCATCACGGTTGTTAGTTACAAGATTCTTTCTCATTAGCTACAAATCCTCGACAGGCGAGAGGGTTGAATTGTGATACTATTAGCATAAATTCAACTCATACTCATGCATCTATAAGCCCTAGGATAACATTCCCATTACTTCTCGCGAGCTACCTAGAATTTTGAGATGTTGATGTAGTGTCAAAGCGACACTTCAAGTAAAAAAAATCAACACCATATAGGGTTAAAAGTTTAGGAATATCACATAAACTCTGCATAAAATGACAAACGCGGTATGGATATCCTTGTTAATTGTGTCTAGATTATTAACAAAGAATAAACAAAACTAGTAAGAAAAAATAAGGTAAAAAAAAAACAAAAACGAAAAAAGGAGGTGAGATTAAGATAACTTAATTTTGTCTAGTGGAGTGAACTCTTGTTGACGAGTATTAAAATCTTACATGTATACGAAGTAGACCTAGTTTTACAAAACATATCATCTTATGCATTTGTTGTATTTTAAAAGGATGTTGCCCCTTTTAAGAGGTTTCATATTCATTCTTCTCTATCATTCTCAAGGAACCAAGTAATTTTGATTTCTCCTTTTATGCTATTTGTGTGTTTGGTCCATAACTCATAATATAAATATCTTCTACTTTACTAAATATCAAGAGCGTACAAATCTAAGTTTGCTAATGAAGAATTCTAAATGTGATTGTTAAACATCTTAGGCATACTCGTCTTCACTAGTCATGATATTTTCTTTCCATGATAGGAAGCAAGTAATTATAGAAGCATTGCTCTGACACATATTACCTATTAAAAAGCATTTTCATTCCTTGATTTTACTACGTAAGCATGTTTGGAACCTTACAACACTTATTTGGGAATGGGGAATCATGTAAATGCATTATTGGTTAAAGGGTCATTAAGATTCTATTTATTCTGTTGGAATTTGGAGTATTTAGGTTTAAATATTTCAAATAATTTAGACAAAGGAAGGGATGTGGCATTGGTTGATCTAGGTGAAGCGACTGAAGCAAGTATAGATATTATTGATAGTTTGCATTTTTTTCAATCAAGAATATGAACGTAAATTAAGCATGTTTATTGAGATCATTTACATCAATTTCCTTGTATTGAAAGATCACAAGATCAATTTGGGTTTAGGATTGTGCATCCACTAACATAGAAGCATTGATTTGAGTAATCAGCTTACCATGATTTTTCTCATTATGAGAGTTGCCAACTTGTGTGGCAATGGTGGTCTTAACCCTCTTGCCTTTGTTAACACATTGCGTAGAATAAGGTTACAAATATGCCTTATTATCAACGTTAACTTTGAAAATAATATTGTTATTGTGGGTTATTGTGAGTTTTAAAAAAACCGTTAAAGCAATACACAAAGGAAAAAATACTAAAGAAATTATACTTGCTACTTAGTATACTGTTGTGAAATAATTAAAATTTATTTTTAAAAATTAAAAAATAATATTAAAACCATCATAAAATCGTAATTTAAAATTAAAATAAATTTAGAATATAAACAAAATCAAAACAAATAAAACTCATAATATTACCCATAAATAATTTTCCAAAATAATTATTTTCAACCATACTTTCAAAATAAAACATCGTTAAAAAATATAAGATATATAAACTCTTAAAAAATATTAAATAATAAATATGGTAATAAATATTACTATTTTTTACTATTACTTACAAATAGTAATAGAAACATCAAATACAATATATTATTTCCATATATTGGAAACTTCATTATGATAATCATCATGTTAATACAATGTACTATTATATTTTATGAATCATCGAAAATTTATTTTATTATTTTCTCACCATGATTAATAAATACATTATTATGGTTTAAAATATTTTGTATATCATAAATGAGTGGGAATAAGCATAAAAGTTGTTATCCAAAGAGGAGGATCTCTGTAAAATATTATAATATAATCAATACTAAATATATTATTATATTTTATAGATTTTTGTCATAATCATGTTTAGAATATCCACATAAATGACAAGTATAAACGTTATTAGACGTAACATATTTATATAAAATATTATAATATATGAATTTAAAGAGGTTTTATATACAAAAATAACTATGAGATATGTATTTTTAATATTTATTGATTTAAATATTTTATTAATAGTTTTATATATTTAGGTTAGTTATATTGTGTTAATAATATATTTATTAAGTTTTTTATAGTTTAGTGAACATTAATAAGGGAAGAGATAATATTTTTATGTTCAACAATGGAGAAGTGTTATCTATTATTTTAATTTTGTTGAGTTAAAAGGTCAAGAAGGTTGGCAGTGCACCCTCCTAGGATTACACACTTGAAAAACTCTTTCATTCCATGATGATTTAGGTATTTGCGAATATCCAATTTCACTATGAAGCTCATGAGAATTTGTTCTAATCTTGAAAATATTCATTTAATTCCTAAAACTAGTCAATAGAAAGAGATAATTTTGGTTTTTAAGATTGTGGCTCATCACCTCCTTATAATATCATAGTTTCTTTTTTCCTTCTATATATTTATTTCTCCACAATTTATCCTTACATTTGGAAGTAATACTATTTTTAATATTATCTAAATTCTACAAGATGATCTCCTCCTTTACTCTATGATTTTATAGGGAAGGCTAGCGTCCTTATGCCACCCTAGCTTGAGTCAAAGGTGGGGTTTTTACTAGAGTTAAGAGCAACTTTAGAAAATCTTTTGGCATCCATGTTGTATAACTTCTTATACATAAGATACCTAGTCATGATGATGTTTTCAATAGGGAAAGAGTTGCTTTAGATAAGAAGATAGGGTAGAGAGTATTTATTTCTTTCATGAAGTCATAGGTTCTAAATTTCTTCTGGATTTGTTTCAATCTTCCTTCATGACTCTGTAGATATATTGCAAGCTGACCTCAAGCCTCAACTCTATTTCAAAAAAATGGAGGGACAAAAGTATCAAATAAGACCTTCTTTTTATCCCAAATCCAAAGATCTTCTAACACGATTTTTTCCAAGTCCATAATAAGTTTTCAACCCTCCATTTATCTTTTTCTCAATGCTATAATTCCATTTGAGCTTATGATGGTTCTCAATTCTTAGATAATTGTAAATAACTTCCTTTAAAGAGTTATTGTAAATGAAAGTATCATAGGCTATCTTTTTGGATTTAATTATTATGACTTTAGTTTTGTCAGTATTTACAGTCATATCCATCATAGAAAAAAAATCATAAAATTTTTTGAATTTTATTCCAAGATCTTAGCGGTTCCTTATCAAAAGAAAATATAGTTAATATAAAGGAAAAAAAGTAATAACTATACCTATAAGTGTGGAGAAAACCTAATCTACATCTTATAAACACTCTTCTAATTTATTAATACACATGTAAAAAAAATAAAACACAAGAAACACTATGGCTTGACTCCAATATTACATACAATTTCCCAGACCAATCAGTGATGCTAAGCTCGCACCTGCCCTGCCCATCTAGTAAGCTTACAAAACCCTCTAGGTCTCATACGGGGAAGACAACTTTTGAGCAGCGTTCAAGGATGCTGGAATATCTTCAACGTGAGGTGGGACGCCCGACATCTGCATATCTCCAATGTTGGAAGCAGAATATATGTTAATCCATGTTTTGAAGGCAACGTCAGGGAACCGTTCAAAGATGTGGGAATATCTACCAACATGAGGTGGAACACCCCACATATCTTCAAGTATCGAAGTAGAATATATATCAATCTTTTTTATTTTCCAGTCAAATTTGCACAATTAGAATATTTTAAAGTTTTTTATAACAATAAATTTATTCAAGAGTTATTTATACATTTAAAAAAGACCATAACGTAGTTTGACCCAAAAAAATAATCTAGAAATATTCCAACCAATTTTTTTCCTAACCACACCCACCTGGCGACGACTATCATGGCTCCCCCCTGTAAGCTAAAGCTCGGGTAAATTTGTGCAAATAGGGTATATTTGGGTAAGCCGTACAAAAGTATCATGTGCTATACATGCATCGTAAGGTTTTCGTCTTACCTCAAGAGTTGTTTATAGCAACACTTAGGAGAAGGTGGGCGTGCAAACTTCAAAGTACGCATTCTAAAACCTAAAACGATAATGTCAATGGCCCAGCCTAAAAATAGAAGCGTCAGTGCATGTACGTGTGTAGTGGAAACTTAAAAGAAACTTGTAATCTGCTCTGCACATCACATAAAAATACGTCACTATGGAATTTGAAGCAAAATTCTAATATGCTTTTGGATATCTTAAAATATGATGTTTCGTTCAAATGTGATGTTCTTTTCTTATTTTATTTATTTATTAGAATAAAATATTTTTAATATTTGATAGGAAATCAAAACGTATAACATATTGTTTGGATAATATTATGACCAACCATATATTTTGAAATTTAATTAAATCTTATTCGAATAGAATTAAACATATTAAAGGGTGAAAGGCACAACACATTATCATGATTATACACTTTTGCCATGAAAAGTACAACACATTATTATTATAGACCTTTAACATGGAAGGTAACCCAGCATCTCATAACAAACCTTGGAAGGTAACATAGCATCTAATAACAAACCTTATTGGATCATGACCAGAGAGGAAAAATCATATCCAACCTGGCACTTTTCTCCCTGAATATATGAAGAATTTGCTCATCATATTGTTCGCGTAACTAATAGATTTCTGCCAGCAACCTAAATTTTCTCTTCTATTGCAAGTCATTCCGTTTACCATAGATAGAATCGAAATTTCAATATAATACTGAGTTAGCTCCTGTTTGTCAAATTCCAATCTGTGATTGGAAGAAGTCATTCCGCTTACAATAGATAGAATCGAAATTTCAATATAATATTGAGCTAGCTCCTGTTTGTCAAATTCCAATCTGTAATTTAGATAAAGAAGGGGAGCAGCCACATCCAGCCAAATTCAGCGATCTTTAAACTGCTCTTCGTCACATTCAGCAGACATGTAAAAAATCCGCCAAATTCAGCAGACGTGGAAACTCCTCTTCGATAAAAAGAATCCGCCAAATTCAGTAAGGATAATCCCATATATATGTCTATATGCTCCACCTTTTTCTGATTATTCATCTCCGTTTCCGTATCTTCTTCAACCGCACCAAGCAATGAATCACCGTTGCAGTGGGATGGTAAGAGCAATGAGAATGGCAGCGGCTTCTTCTTCAATCTCAGTGGCAAGCGGATACAATGGAAGTGGCAGTGGCATTAACATGAGAAGATCGATGAGATATGACGTGTTTCTGAGTTTTAGAGGGCCAGATGTCAGAAAAGGCTTCGTTGATCATCTCTACGAAGCCCTCACAAGCGCAGACATCCATGTCTTCCTGGATGCTTATCAACTCACCAAGGGAGACGATATCGGTGAAACATTAGGGTGTGCAATTCAGCGCAGTCGAATAAAGATTCCCATTTTCTCCCCTGACTATGCAACCTCTGTGTGGTGCCTTAAGGAGGTGGCACTTATTGCGAGCGAAGTGCACGGGAGGACCATCCCTCTCTTCTATAATGTGCTTCCTTCGCATGTTCGCCATCCGGAGCAATGTGGCAGCCCATTTGCCCGGGCATTCCAATACCACCAGAGCAACGGAAGCCACAGTGGAGAAGAGATCGATGAATGGAAAGCTGCGCTGTTCAGAGTGTCTAATCTCTCTGGTTGGTCACTACAAGACACTAACGGGTGAGTTATGTCGCCGTCACCCCAGTGGGATACATAATTTCCATTTCCTTTGCTAAGTGTTTTATGTTATCAAATTCTTGGGCAGGTATGAAGCTGCGCTGGTCAAGCGTGTAGTTGAGGACGTGGGTAAACATTGTAAAGGAAAGGGGCTTCAGGCTTCTTCAAATTAATGCAGCTGTATCGTCTCCGTAGAATGCTTCTGCATCATATCCATGCAGTGTATGGACATAGTCCAGTCCAAATGACGCTACTTCCGTATCCAAATTCCCTCTTTGCTGTGAGGGTTACACTTTTCATATTGTTATGCTTGGTTGAACCGCTGAACTTAACTCTGTTGTTGTGGATTGGGAGCGAAGAGGAGTGAGTTCCAAAAAGTGATCCCACTTTTGTCTATTCAATTTTCGAATATTTGTTTAATCGATGCCAATGGTTGAACTTAATTAATTATAAATTTTAGAAATATTTCAAAATCTAAAGACCAAAAAAGAAATAGCAAAATTTAATCGTTATGCTCATAACAAGATAACAAAAAATAGTGGTGGTTCCCCACGTAACTCAGTTGGTAATCCTAACCATGTGAAATCGGTGAAACGGAAGAGACTCTCGTGAAGACACAAGCTACATGGAGGAAAAACAAGGTAACAAAATATAATCCTCATAACAATTCGCTTTAAAGTTTAAACGAGGTAACATAATATAATCCACATTTTTTCTTGACATTCTCTGAGCGATATGGAGTTCGGCTTTCATAGAAGAATCCACTATTCTTTCCGGCGTTCTGGTTTTTCCTTCTGTTCTCGTTTTCATGGCATTATCAAATTAGAAATTCATAAATAATTATAAAATTTCATAAATGTTCGTAATGCGACAATTTAATTACATTCCCCAACATTTCGAAACAGGCATTTCTTAACGCAATTTGGGATGGCAATTATTGTGATAAGATCTCATCGTCAAATTTTGAATTAACTCCATATTCCATTTTATGTCAAGTTGGCCAACCTTTCGTTCGTTTCCGTAGAGAACCTATCTTGCTGTATAGATAAAGCTGGAATTTTCCATTTTTCAAGATTTCAACATTATAATGGAATTATGGGTAGATACGTACTTTAGAAAGGACAAAGTCTAGCTTTTGACCGTATTCAATAGAGCATTTTGTCCCTCACAATTGAAGGTCTGTGGATTGATATTGGTGAAATTCTAAATGTGGATATTTACGTTTGGTATAGGTTATATTATTCTAATTTTTAAAATTATATGTGAATATTTAAGTATTAAAAATTTAGTATAATATAGAAAAAATGATAATGGGATTGAGAGGATGGCTATGCGGTTTGGAGGAAGGGGTGTTTTTGGCCTCTGGCTACCGCTCGGTTTAGGTTAGTATTTTTACGGAGCTCATTTACTTCGTATTGTGAGCTTAGGATGCCCATGAGGGGTGTTACGGGCAGACACGACATGTCTGTTAACTAGCTTGAAGAATGTTCCAAGGCATTAGGTGTTAGCATACAGCGGTTTGGGGAGCCGTTACTGTCTCCAGCCCGCTTCCACAGTTATTGTCGGTTAAGAATTTGTTAAGCTATATGAGGAACTCGTTGATTATTCCTCTCGCCCATTATAATTTGTGCCTATCTGGACGAAATATCCACATAAGCAACCGAAAATGGAGCAGCCAGTGCAGATGGATCACTGGAGCTGAGGGTTTTCTCCCCTATGTCAACTACAACAGAGGCTTTTGGAGAACCCTCTATTCAGGAATTATTATCGTCAGACTTCTTGCCATATGAAATGCAACCCACTCTAGGGTCTCAAGGGTATGGGGGTTTGGAGAGTCAAAACTGGGATTTCTCGCAATTGCACCCAAACGATGTAACAATCACATGCCTTGCCACTCATCTCTTTGTAGAGAAATGTATAAACCTTAGCTCTTCTCTTAGTCCTGTTTTTGTTGCACCTAATGGTGTTGTAGTGGCTCGGGCTAATGGGCAATTTCACGGACAACGGTCAACCACGGAATAAACTCCCATGGACAAAGGACAATCTTCGAGGGGTGGAGCTGATGTGGCCATTAGAGTCTTAGATGGTTCGGGGAAAAATATTAGTAGTAAGGCCTCAGACTTGCCCTCCTGTTATTTTGTCGAGATGTTTGCGGGAGATTTTACGACTTGTTTGGAGGACAAGAGGCCCAACGGTGTTGAAACTCTCCCTCCTCCTTCCTCAAAGAATTTGGAAGGAGATTTACAAAAGAAACAAGTGAAGAAATCAAAGAGTACCCCGGGAACAGTTAGGGGCGGGTCCAATATGGGTTAGACTGCCTAGATTACCCCTTCAATTTTGGTCAAACAATATTTTCAGGAGGATTGGGGATGATTTAGGGCATTTTCTAGACTATAACAAGTCATACTAGGAGTTTGGAAATTAGAATTTCCTCAGAGATTGGTGCATCTTGACACGAGGGAAGGTTTGGTAGAGAGTGTGATGCTTCAATGGAGGGGTCATTCTAGGCTACAAAAATTGGATTATGAGGGTGTTCCTTTCCGATGTTGGTGGTGTCATGGGGTGGGTCATGTTTTTAAGAAATGCCCCATGCTCTCTAAGGACAAATTTGGTGAAAGAGTTCCAAAAGGGGATGTTGATGATCATGTCGACAATGTAATTATAGGTGCTTCGCTACTCATTCCCCAGTAAAATATGGAGTGGCAGTCAAACGACATGGGCAGGTCTGGTGGGAGGTGCACTACAATGTAAAATCATTCCATTCCAATGGACTCTCAATCGAAGGCATCCCCATAAATTCCTCCCCCAGGTACCTCTCTTTCTTTCTCATTTATTGATCCTTCTTACAATGTTAATCCCTCTGTATAATCGGTTATATCTCTTCCGACTGTTAGTAATGGGGTTGTGGTATCTTTGTGTAATTTAAATGTTATATCATGCCCTCATGTCTATGTTTGTGTATGTTTTCTGGCACCCTTCCCCGTTATTCCCTCTGCACCCCTTGCCATTTGAGCCTAATCTGAGGATGATTCAAATGTCTTTCAATGGTCATAGATATAATGTACGTTATTTAACCAAGATACCTGTTGTGTTGGGTGGAGGAATAGGCTAGTTATCGCCATCCAAATGCCCTAAGATACCTCGAGGCACACAATCCCATATATAAAAATCCAATCAAAAAGTCAGTTTGGATATCGCTCAAAGTAGGTAGTTATCTTTATAAGTGGTCCTTAGAGAAAGAACTTCCCCTCAATTCATTCCTTGATGAAGTGGATGTCATTTAACTACTGCGGGATGGCTAGCCCCACTAAAAAAATTCTCTCAAGTGGCTTTTCGAATCAAAAAGTTGGATGTTATCTTTTTATAAGAAATGTTGGGGAATAGTCAACCGGTAGTTTCATTTATGGAAGTCGTGATGAAGGGTTGGTCTTTTTATGAATTAGATGCTAGAGGAAGATATGGGGGAATCAATTTAGGTATAAATTTGGGGAACCATAAAACTCATGTACATTTTGAGAAGAGAAGGGTTACTTGTGGCTGATATAGTCTCTTAAGAACTAGGTCTGGAATTTAGGATTGTAAATGTCTTCGGTCCATGTCATAACCATGTATATTTCTTGGAAGATATCATGAGGTTGTCTTTCATGCAAGTGAATAATATTATCATGGGTGGATATCTAAATTTTTCCTTGGGTAATGTTGAGATTTGTGCGAATCACGCTCATGTGCACTCACTCACTGGATTTTTTGAAAATTTGTTACAGTCCAACAACCTTATTGATATTGAAGTGATTTGCCTCAAACCCACTTGGAGGAATCGAAGGATAGGTGATGTTATGATAGTGATAACATTGGACATATTTTTTATCAGAGAAATGATGATGGAAAAAATATCTTCAATCAGACAATTGGTAGGATCACGTGGTATATCTTATCACTCTCTCATTTTCATTGAGGTAGTTGGCCTTTTCCTAAAACCCCAAGCTCCCTTTAAATTTAATGCTAATTGGCTGAAAGATGAGGAGTTACAAGAGATTGTAAAGGAAACTTGGAAGTCATTCTCTATCAATAAAAACCAATCGACTACTAAGAATATGGCGAATAATCTTATAAAGTTCAAGCAAAATACTATTGAGTAGGTAAAATCTAAAAGCAGGAAGGATGAGGAGTCCATTAGAAGAATTGAGGAGGAACTAGCTTGATTAAAGGATCCCGATAGTGGTGGATATGATACTCTGGAGTCAAAACTCCACATCACTCAATTGGAGTCAGAGAAGTGTAGGTTGTTGGAAGAAAAGGAGGAAACCTGACGATTACAGAGTCGGGCTATCTAAATTCAAGTAGGAGATGAAAATACAAAATTATTTCGACAATTTGTGAAGGGTTAGAAAGCAATTAACACAATATGGTCACTAGAAAATGCATTGGGGGATACTATTAATTCTTTCATAGATTTGGCACACTTGGCTACACAACACTTTGGGTCATTGTTTAGGGCTCCAAGGGAAGCCTCCTTGGATGAGATGATTAGGGTTTCTAGGCTCTTGCTTCGATTTATTGATGATGAAGTAAATGATGAATTATACATGCTAGCTTTGATGGGAGAGCTTGAAGCAGTTCTGAAGTGGTTTAAAAAGGATAAGAGCTTTGGTCGTAATCGGTGGCCTATTATATTTTTTCTTGCATTTTATGAACTCATTGGTCAAGACCTCCTCAAAGTGGTAGAAGAATGTAGATAAACGGGAATAATGTATGAGGCATTCAACACCACTTCTATTGCCCTCATCCCAAAATCGAATAATCCTAGGAGTTTTAATTATTTCCTACCTATTTCTTTGTGTAATTACATCACAACTATTGCAAAGATAATTGCAAATTATATTAAACCTATCTTATCTTAGCACATTTCTAAGGAACAATTTCCTTCCTGGAGAATCGACAAATCCATGAAGCCATTGGTATTGCCCAGGAGGGGATTCACTCCTTAAAGGTGAAAATCTTGAAAGGTATGATTCTTAAGATCGATTTATCTAAGGCATATGATAGGACCAATTGGTTGTATATAAAAATGTTATTGACTCACCTGGGGTTACAAAATGCATTTATAAATTGGATTATATGTTTAATAACATATGTTTCCTTCAATGTGCTCATAAATGGTTCAGTTACAAATTTCTTTCATGCTGAGCATAGCCTTCATCAAGGATGCCTACTATCTTCATTGCTATTTTTGTTAGTTATGGAAGGGCTTAGAATACTGATATCTAAAGAAAGGAATCAAGGGAGGCTGAAAGGAGTGTGGATTGCTAAAAACATTATACTGAATCATCTATTATTTTTTAATGATTTCCTCATTTTACTTAATGAGGCCATCAGTGACTCATCTAAATTCGATAACATTTTACAGTTATCTTATAAAACTACGGCCATGGAAACAAATTACGATAAAGAAACACTATCCTCAACATGTTGCTCACAATTTGAAGTGGAATATGTGTAGAATTGTTTCCTCTACCAACTATTGAAAATTGAGGAGGTGTTCAAATATCTAGGATTCAAGCTCAAGCCAAATGATTACAAAATTACAGACTAGATGTGGCTCTTGAAAAAAATGGAGTTTTGGATAAATGTATGGTACCATAGATGGTTGTTAAGGACACGAAGATTGTTACTGGTCAAATCAGTCTTGGATGCCATCCTTGTTTATTGGATGTCCTTATCCTAGATCCAAAAGGGCATTCTTCGAAAAATTCAACAAATTTATTGTATATTTCTTTGGCGAGGCAAGAAGGAAAGAAAAAATTTTGCATGGACTAAATGGGATCACATTTCCCTCCCAATGAAATGGGGGCATTGGGGGGTGAAAAATCTATATTGTTTCTCACAAGCTCAGGCAGTAAAATTTGGATGGAAACTGATAACATCAGATAGCCGATGGACTAAAGTGTTAAAAAGGAAGTATATTAACCCTATCTCTATAGAGGAATGGATTAAGCTTCCATCGTGGAACAAATCAATTGTTTCGATGATCTGGATGGAAATTCATAATTATTTTGGCTTTATTAGATTGAGCTTGGCCTGGCGAGTGGGTTCTTGAGTGAAGGTACATATTGGATTTGATGCATGGGTAGGAAGTGGAAATGCCCATATTATCCCCCCAGAATTGATACAAATCCTAGTAGAAAGGGGGAAACGAACTTTAGATCAGGTCACTAATAGGGACAATACTACCATCTTCAGGCATAAATGGCTATCAACATGAGCTTCAACTTCTAGACCATTAGCATTAGGTATGGCTTGGATTGACAAATTCTCTTTTTGCATCTCATATTAGAATAATAGATCGTGACGATGAGATCAAATGGTCCTAGTCTCCCTAAGGAAGATACTCCCCAAAAGAAGGTTATCAAATTATATTTGTTGATCATGAACCCAAAGTAGTATCTTGGTGGTGGAGACTGTTATGGAAACTAAAAACCATGGCAAAATATAAACTATTCATGTTGCGTTGGAAAACAAAGTCTCGACTAGGAAAAACTTGAAGCAAAAATCCTTTCAGGGCCCATCATGGTGTGTGATGTGTCAGGAGAGTAAATAGTCGGTAAATCAGTTATTTTTACATTGTTCTTTCTTTGCACAAATATGGAACTTGTTATACCAATAATTGGAAATTAATATAATATGGCAGGGAGACTCCTTTAATGAAGCTTGGAAAGCATGGTGGGACGCAACTCATCCTCCAAAACTCAGAAACCTTCCTCTACTAGTCTATTGTGGTATCTGGTTAGGAAGGAATAAAAAAATCTTACAAGAATCAAATAAGCACTGGAATCTTATCAGTGCCCAAATAAATGTTATTTATAATTTGATTCCCAATGATGACCAACATCAGAAGACTCGTAATGTAATCATTGAATATATTGACCATTCATTTCCTTGGGCATATTTCGATGGATCAGCTCAGCAAGGTCGATGTGGCAGTGCTGCAATTATTATTTTTGAATGAAAACCATTACTTCAAAATGAAAATGGGACTACGAAGGGTAACAAATAATTATGCAAAACTAAACAATCTCAGAATTCTCCTCCTCTTTTCCATTGAAAAAGGTTATCGACAACTATGGATTTTTGGTGACTCTAAAATAATCATAAGGTCATTGAATCAACAAACAACATGTCATGTGTAAATAGTCAGGAAATTGCTAGATGAAGTTTCATTATTAAAAGCAAATTTTGATTATGTTTCCCATCGTCAAATTTACAAGGAAAGGAACCAAGTTTCCGACATTCTATCCAAGGAAGCAGCATAATAGGTTTTTGGTACTTCGACGATAATTGAACATAGTAGTTTTCATCACTATCAGTATTATCATAGACCTTTTGCTGAGAACTAAACACAGGATGCAACTCCTACATAATCCCTCACATGCATATTCAAGACAGTTACTATTTTTGTTATATGGGTGTAATTATTAATGGCTGATAACATATGTATCATTTTGATGTTTTCTTTTATCATGGACTTGGTACTTGTCCCATCATATCATATTGGATATTATTATAGTAGTGTAATCAACCATGGTCACCCTTTTTGAGATATTCTCATTGAAGCATCTACAACATCTAATTTTCAATATTTTATATAATGAAAGTTAAGATTTTTCCTTAGGGAAAAAAAATTCGTATAATATAAATTATATGGTTGATAATTATTTGTAAAATTTAAAAAATAAAAATAAAAATTAAGTAAATTATAATTTTATTTTAAATTATGATTATGTTTTGGAGGGACATATAGCAACCATCTTTATAGATGAACTTTACACTATATCATTTTAATTTTTTTAAATGTAAAGTTAAACTTATGTATATTAAATTCTAATATTTTTTATTTAAAAGAAAAATTTTCTAAAATATTATGGAATAGTGAGGAAGGATGTCCTATCTCGATTTTTCAACCCTATATGGGGCTACAAGATGACTTCCTACTGCTATTAATTTCTCTTCATCCCAAAATTTTCATGTATATCTATGTAGATATTCAAATACATGCAGTTTGAAATTATCATTACTGACCCCTCTACAAAACTTTAATTCCAAACTTCAATCCCAGATTTAGAATTTTAATAATTATGGTGAAATCTGTCACTTATGTGTTGTTGTCATTCCATCTTCAGAATGCACAAAATCAAAGTACAGAGTAAGTGTTTGTACTGTCACTTTAAACATATTCTTGTCAAACTGTATGAGGAGTGAATGAGCACATACTCTGCTTGAAAGGTTGTGGTCTAGAGGTTGTACACTATTATTAATTAATCAGTTTGTGGGAAAACCACACCATTGATCGGACAAGAAATTAGTTATAAACTATTATAATATTTTTTAATACGTAAAATATTAACCTACCATATTTTGTTTTTTTTTTACAGCTTAATGCAAGTGGGAAATTTTGTGGTTTCGCAAAGCTGATAGGACATGTAGACTTCAATAAGAGTGTATACTATTGGTAGCAATATAAGTGGAGTGGTTGAATCTGAATGAAATGGAATATTGTAAAAGATGTTCCTAACAATTAACTATGACACATTATTTTGGAAAATAATGACAATAATCCAATGAAAAAATTTAGTGATACTCAAGAGGTAAGTTGATTCACTGCATTTGAATCTCCCACTTGAAATGCTTCTTTAATGCTATGGTTATATTGCTTTCAAGTAATTTATGTCGTTGCATTTGTATGTAATGTTAGATACAACTATATAAATGTTGAATATTTTTAAGGATTGTGTTTCCAAAACGTCTATTCTAGATGATTTTATATTCTATGAAGGTTGTAAAAAGGAAATTCAAGAGAAAATGGCTCAACAATAGGTACTACAACAACAATAACATGAAAGCATTAAAAACCTAGTTTTTTTGTAAATCATGTTTCATTGAATTTTTATGCAAGTCTAATATTAATATTATGTGTTGCTACATTCACCTCAGACCTCTCAATTCCAACCGAGAACTGAATTTAACAAGTTACACCTAGTATATTTACATTGAAGGCACGAGATGGAAGAATAGGAGAGCCATCCATTATAGATAAATATGTTAAATCTAGATCGCAACAATCAATTGATTTCACTTCAATTGTCGTTTCCACAACAGATAAAAGGAACCTAGAATATGGAAAAAAATAATCAAGTTAATTCATCATCTTTAGAAGAGAGGGGCATATCTGCAATATCTGGAGAAGCAGGGAAGACAAAAAATCATCTTTTCTTAAAAAGGAGGCTAAATTATAATGATGTTGTAGAGAAACTAGTGCAAACAAATGGCTGTTAGCTTTCAATTTGACTCATTTGCTTATAACACTTCGATTGTAAAGCACCATTACATTTAGTATGATGTCGGCTCTATTGCAGTGATGGTAAAGGATATTTTAGTGTTTATTTAAGAAAATGCAACATTCCCTTCTATAAGATAGCTAGCAAAATCAAGTACTAAGGAGATTTCAGATTGGTAGAGAATGGCAGTCTAGCGGACATTTACAAATTTAACAAGAATTACAATACTTGCATTGGATGTCATTTGTGGTTGTGCCCACGGACACAGACACTATTGAAAGAGAGTTTGACAAAGAAAAGGAACTCCATGAGTGGCTACAATACATGCTGCTACCATTATTATTGTGGGATTAACAAGCCTTTTCGTTTCTTGAATGTGAGGAGCCCTATTTAAGTTCAAATTGCATCCTATGGATATTCCTAATATCATCTTTGTGTCAAATAAGTATGTCACACCAATTTAAAATACATAATGTAGTATTGTTGGTGAATGATAAGAAAAATCCTTTGCTCCCATTTCCCTTTCAATTTTCATTTCCTCTGTACTCCTTTCTTATTTTTGCATTGGCTTCATTTCGATAGACAACATGATCTAGAATTATGTTTTGGGAATCACAGATATCTGGAACCTCAATCATTTCCATTCATTGTAAGTTTCAGTGCAAAGAGTTTATCTAAATCTATTAAGTTACACAATTAATTATAAGGGGTAAGCCAATGGTCTTGAAATAAAATCAATCAAGGGTAGTGTAGTTGCTTGCCACCAAAGCTCCTCATTGTGAGTTCAACAAACGAAATGAGCATAGGGGGTCCCACTATGGCCTCCAAATGCAACATTAATTTTTCTATATATTTTGTGATAGTGCTAACCTTCGATTAAGCTCCTCCCTTAAGAAAAAATTATTTATACAAAAATATTCATCAAATTTAGAAATCTACAAATGCTCTAGGCCAGAAATACACCTTGTGTAGCAATTTATAATGTGCCCTTTATGTTGTGATCTAGTGAATGATGCAATCATAGTTTTGATAGAGGGATATATTTCCTATATGATATCAAACTACAAAAGATTTTAAATTGCATCCATCCCAAAGAATATTGCGAGGATGTTTGTGGGAGAAAGCATTTACACCATGAAACTCAACATAATCAAATTATTCAAAACCTGTCCAACTGCTCTCTCAAATAAGCCCAAACTTATAAAATTATTTCCCAGATCCCTGAAGCTTCTTATAGATAATTCCAAGTGAATTTAAAACTCTACTCATTACTTTTTCTTTACATGAGCACATAAGTCTCTCATGGGTAATCTCTAGTAATGACAAAGTTCATTGCAACATTGCCAGAGAAGTGTTATATAGAATTTCATAAGCAAAAATGTGTCGGGGTGGGGGGGGCTATACTGTTTTGGAAGACCACAAAGGGGTCCCCTGATATCAACCTGTGTCCACGATGTATGAAAAGGTTGTTTGGTCAAAACAACTTATCACAGACCCCTTGCCCCCTTTGTTAAACTATGAGCATGCTCGAGGTCCACGTTTGAACTCAAGTCATCAATTTCATACTTGCGATTAGATCTTGACATGTATTCACCTTGCTTGTGGATAAGATAGAATTTATCATCACCATATTGAAGAACTCACCAAGTGGGATTTATTTGTGTGCATGTGGCTTCATAATTTTTTTGTGTCTTGAATATTTTATTCAAGCATTACTTCGAAAAAATTGCTAATTTAGTTAAATAAAACATTAAAAAATCATAAAATTATAACAAAGGTGTCTTTACTATATTTACAAAAATTTGTTACCATTAAACTACCCTCTAAAAAGTAAACTCAATATTTAAAATAAAAATAAAATATATTTTGTATTATAAACGTATTGAATAATAAAATAAAATAAAGTAAAGTTATAGTTATATATACTTACACATTTTAATTATAAAGATTTTTGGAAATCCTTTTCAAAAATTGATTATTATTTTCACAATAAATAATATTCAGTATATATATAAATTATTAGAAATTTTATTTTTATATTATTGAAAAAATTTAAAAAAAAGAAAATTTATGTTAAAGTTTAAAATTTTAGTAAATTTTACGATATTTAATTATATTTTTGCAAAAATCCAAAATTTTGATAATTTTTTATATATCCTCCCGTAAAATGTTAGTGATTTTTAAAATAAAATAAATTTCTGCTATAAAATATGTAAAATATAATTTACAACTTAAAAAATGTTCCACCTACAAATATTCATCACGAAAAATTTGTACAATATTTTGTTTTAATAATCTTAATCTATTCTATATATTTGACATTAAAAATAAACAATTTTCTATATAAGACATTTAAAATATTTTTAAACTTAATAGCACCAAAGGCATATTAACCATTACAATGAGCATTTTTATGTATAGTTTTATGCCCAGCCATACTCTAAAGGATGCCCTTATTACAAAAGATAATTTACACATCTATAAATAATTTAAATTAAACAAATACATATTATACGAAAATACATTTCAACTTCTTAATTAACCATCTAATTAGTGAATATTAACCTTTTAGATTCATTATTTTCAAAATATTTTTAAGTGCATAAAATTACTCGGAAAAAAACGTGCACATATATTAAATCAATAACTTCATAAATAAAAAAGTAGATACAGTATGCTATATTGTAAAAAAAAAATTAAACATAATATTTGGTTAACCAAGTGTTTACTTATTGCTTTGAGAATATGGTTAATGGGTTTCAGAAATTGGACCCCTTTTTATCTTTTTCAAAATCAATATTAAATATATTTATTTTGAAACTTTGTAAATTTATATTAAAACATTATATATTAAAATGATTAAAAAAATATTTGAAACTTTTTATATTATTATCATATATATTTGTTAGTAAAATTGCTTTTATTAATTTTTTAAAATGTTATATATGATTTTTCAAGGGTTCCTTTTTCTCTTGATTTCATTCTCACCAAATTTATTAGCTAAGAGGGAGAGACAAAACTAAAAATGAAATGCCAAAAACTACAACATAGATATGATCTAGACACATTTAAGTACCAAAATACTTAGAGAATACAAATAAAACTATTTGTCATTAGAGATTACAAGGGTGGGTCGGTGCCTACCCATCTGGACAAAGATTGTGTAGACCAAGTCCCTCATTACCATGAGATTCCAAATTTTGAATTCTACCTTCAATTTGATTTGGCCTCTCCATGATGTGACACTAGCTTCTATGGACTGAGTCAAATCTATCCAGCATCACCCACTAGATATGCTATAAATTATTCATGAAGGTGATCACTTTGTTTCTATCCTCATGTCATTGATGATGCAAATCGACCAACCTCATTGTGATGTCATGAAGTTGTATGGCTATAGACTCCAGGGAGGCTAGAGCACTTGTAGGGCCAGGAGCACAAAGGATTTCTTGGGCCAGCTCACCATCCAAGACCACCTCCAGACCCCCCTCACCTTCCCCTGCGCCCATCTTGTAGGTTTTAACCCCATATAGAAATTACCTGCATACAAATTCTAAAACACAGAAAATAAACAATGCGAGAGCATAACACATTAAACACAAATACATAAATATTTTCCCCTGGATCCCAAAACGGAGACTACCAAGTTGATATTTCATTATGCTCCTTTCAATTTTAAAATACACATTTATACATGCCGAAGCATCCAATACCATGGACCGAAAACCATCGTGTCCAAAACCATGTGCGAAAAACATGTGCAAAACCATAGGTAGGTCTGCCCAACCTAACATATGGTCCAAAACCAAAATTTTCTGGGGCGCTGCCCCTGACCCCATAGAGTGGGGTTACTACACCCCTCAAACCCCCTATGACTCCCCCTGCTACGCAATCGACGCAAGCAAAGGGGGGCTCTTCCCCCCTTCTCACCCCCCGGTTAACTACGTGGGCTAGTCGTGGAAAGAATATAACAAAACCCAACATTCTCCCACTTGTTTTCTTTCCACAAGGGGCCACAAGAGAGCTTAGTCATTTATCCAGCCCTGCAACACCCATTGTTTCTCTACACCAAGAGAACTTCTCAAAGGTCATATATTTTGTCACTGCATCTGCAGTATTCTTCAAAGTGTCCACCTCTACCAGCAACACCTTTTTGTCTTCTATCATATCCCTCATAAAGTGATACTGAACATCAATATGCTTTGTCTTTGAATGATATGATGGGTTCTTTGCCAACAAGAAAATTGCACTTTGGCTGTCACAGTCTATCCTTATAGCTCCCTGTACTAAGCCCATACTTGAACACAATCTCTGCAACCAAACTGCTTCCTTTCTTGCATGAGTGGTTGCCATATATTCTTCCTCTGTAGTTGATAGTGCCACTACAAAATGTTTCTTACTCATCCAACTGACTGCACCTCCAAATAGGTTAAACACATACCCACTTGTAGATCTTCTCTGATCCAGATCTCCAGCCCAGTCTGCATCAACAAAGCCATGAATATCCAACACTCAGTC
>APFE031000276.1:2194-14997 GCA_000404065.3 Pinus taeda
ATCCTTTCCCAAGTTTTTGGCTTCATCTGTTTTGGAATTCCGCATCCTACATGAAACTCTGTGTTTCCTACAAGAGGATCTTGTAGAAATTACGGGAAGGCCAAAATTCATTGTAAAACCGAACCCAAGTGTTGGAAATTCGTCTGGTAGCACTGTGAACCTCTTTACCACCATCCATCTTCCCATTTCACCATTCCATCCCTGTATACCGACCTCTCCACTCGTTTTTGTCCCTGCACAACCACATGCAAATATTCTATTTCTGTCATCCTACAAACACACAGCAAAAAGAGTAAATGACAAATAAAGGCAACAACAGTTCTACTCATCCCTACCTGATACCCTCCAGTTGTGATTTCTTATCAGTCGAGACCTTCTTCAATAGTTTCAGCTTTGCTCACATATTAGCTTGAATTTCAAGAGGAGAAGTAGCTACAGGAAATCCTATAGGATTCCTGTAGCAGTTGATCCCTTTGAAAAACATACTGCAGAGACAGGGTCAACGCAACAGGATGTATGAAGAGCAATGCTTGAACGGGAGATCATCGAAAACACCAAGGCCAAGCATGCAGAGCGCAAGAAACAACAGCAACGGGGAAACAAAGTACCAAAATATGAAATACGCATAACACACCAGGGACTGAGAAGGTAAGTTCCTAAACCTATTCCTCGATTGCATGAATAATATTTCAAAAATGCATGAACTATGAAATGGTCAATACGTACAATCAGTGGCCAACTAACTAGCCACCCTCGTTCAGTTCACACCCGTCCACAGAATTCAGTTGAGCCACATCCAAATTCAAACTACTGATTAGATATGCAGCCAGCACGTGTGGCATGTCAACTCGGGAAGAAGGCATTTGAAACTGGTAGTGGTGGTGGCAGATAATGGGAGTAAGGGAGGTGATGGTGGTCAGGCGGCGTGAGGAACCATAATGACACTAGCATCAGATCAACGGTCCAAATGGGGATAACGTTCCCATCCGGCCACCTCATCTCCTCACCATGGGTTACGCCAACAGTTAAGTACAATGCACTCTAAGCCTCCACCACCCTTTTGGTTCATTTGCATGTTACGAAGCTCTCAACTGCAGCGTTCGTCTACCACCTTTAGAGTAGCAAACCAGTCATCCTCCGCCAGTTTTCTGTCAGTTTTTTGAACCCTCTTGCCTATCGGGTTCTACAGGAACCCTGCTGCATTCTATAGGAAGCCGGATAATTTCTACAAGAAAACTTCTATAGGAAAGGCAAAGAACAACCAACAGAAGGAAAACCTGGGATTTTTACTAGAATTCAAGCTCAAAACGAGGTAGGCTCGGGAAACCTCCTTGCATAGGACTTATTTGTATAAGGTGGTGGGATTGAAAACACAGAATTGGATTGAAAAAAAGGAGAATGAAGTTGAAAGTTTGTCTGCATATTTTCCCTTAGTTCTACACAGTTCTCTGTTTTCTTCTCTGCATTCGAAGTTTGTCTTCTTATTTTTCATATTCTGCTAAAAAGAAAACATTTGCAATCGTAGAAACCAACCTGTGTGAAAAAAAAAAGAAAAACCGAAATTGCATATCTATCTATTCTCTGGGAAAAACCTGTGTTATTTATTCTCTTAACTGTCAAAAAATATATATATTTTCTCTCCACAAGCAGAAAATCAAATTTGGGGTAAGAGCAGTTTAAAACAAGGGAAATATTGCAATTTGGTGTTGTGAGAAGGAGCACATCAAAATTCCTCTTACAGTTCAGGAAAAAAGAAACAAAACTTAGTTGTCCCTCTGTCTCTGATTTTCTTTGAAATTGCTATTTTTCTCCTCATTTAAGCACATCAAAAACTACTCAGCACTATGCTAGGAGGGTTTATGAGGAAGGAGCCTTTGAACTCCAACCACCTACATGAGCATCCTGAGGTGGTGGCCCTCTTCACTAGGGCTAACTGGATGATTTTATTTGAAAGAATACATGGATATGATGATGAGGTAATTGAAGAATTTCTGATGGCCTTAAGACCCCATTCGAAAACACATGCCACAGTCAGTTTTAGGGGTCTTTCACTAGAACTCACCCCTGATTTTATCAGTCAAATTACAAGCCTTCAACCCAGGCTCCCGTGGAGAAAGAAGGAAAACACATTGGGACAGGTGGCCAAGAAGACATTTTTTCAACCTCGGGAGGATCTTGTAGAGGATAAAAATGGGGTTAGAAGGACAAGCTTACCTCCTCCATGGAATGAAGTTAGTTACCAAATAATGAAATACATCACTTGTGAAGGAAGGTTCAACATTGTTTATGGTTATCACTTCAAGTTACTACATGAATTGAGGTATGGGATGGACCTGCCTCCAGTTAAAAAGCTGAGTCTCCCATATTTCCTCCTCCAGTCTTTAATAGAATGTAGTACCAAGCTAAATGCAGGAGTCCCAGATCAGATGGCCCACCATGGGCTCATCAAATTGTTGGTGGAAGATGCCTTACATACCTATACCATTCCCATAGCTTGGGACATTTTCATAAATATGTCCAGAGATGATGACATCAAAGATTTGACTGAGGATATCAGCCCAGGTGGAAGTAAGGAGGAGGAAGAGGAAGAGGAAATTGAGGAAGAAGTGCATGAGGAAACACCACATATTCAGACAAAGGAAGAGCAAGAAATAGAGGAGGAATGGGAAGCATAAGAGAAACTTGAAAAACCCATAGTAGAAAAGAAGACCACTCCAAAGATAGAGAAAAGGAAAAGAATAGAAAGTGAGAAGAAAAAGCCTAAGAAAGTCCAAAAGAGGCCTACCACAAGCAAGATACGAACCTGGAAAGAAAAAGAGAAGCCATTGCCAGAAATAACAGAAATAGCAGGCACAGAAAAAACAACAGAAGATGAAGGGAAGCAACAATAGGAAGAAACATCCCTTGAGACATTGGCAAAAGAAGCAGGAGCTATGCTGGCTGCCTTAAGCACTCCCAACAAAACAAAAAGGAAAAAGAGAAAAAGCAGCATCCATGTACTTTAAAGCTAGAAGGAGCACCGAGATAAAGGTGGGAAAGCCACAGCCACCATCAAAAGAACCTATAATAATTGAATATGCCCCTACTGAGAAAAAGGAGGAATCCCCCTCCAAAATATCTATCACTTATGAGAGAGGAAGTCCCAGAACTTCCACCTGGAAGGAAAGAATCAGATTGATGGACACCAACACAGTTCTACAGGAAATGTTGTCCAAGCTAAAGGAGACTGAAAAAATGGAAGAGGAGGCAGTGAAACAATCACATGAGGAAGACAAGATCGAGGAGATACCTGAACCAAGCCCTCAGCCTAATTTGGGCTCATATTACAACTTGCTAGATGGTGGGAAGATCATCCCACAGAAATTAGCTATACCCCTTTTTTTTGAATTAGAGCAAGAAATAATTAGAACACATACTAGGATGAAAATTGCTAAATCCAAGGGAGTTGCAGATATTGGCCACATGGAAGAACAACTGAAAGAATTGAGAAAGGAGTTGGCAATGGTGAGACACACTGAAAGCATTAAAAAAGCCTAGCTATAGGAGGAAAATGCACTGCTGAAAAAGCAATGATAGCAACAACAAACTCAAAGGGCATACATAACACAAATTTCTGAAGAGTAGCAACTACAGGAAGGTCCCCTAGCAGGACAGGAAATAGCATAGAACAACAACCAAGGGAAGAGACACAGCCTGAGGTGGAAATGATGATAATGCATCAACAAGAGAGGGAGTCTCAGGCAGCAGCTGAAATACTGATGCTGAAATAGTAGTTGCAGGAGAGAGAAGCCCAGCTGCGCAATGGAAGCCTCGCAATGTAGACAACCAACCAAATCTTATGCATTGTATCTTAAAGACTAATGGCTTCAGTTTCAAATCAAAACATTGGCCCAAAGTGGCACAATCCCTTTCCAACATTATGGTCAGTTTATGCATCTGTGTGCCACTAGTTCAGCTGAGGACAAGGCCAAATTAGCATAGTTTTACTCACATAATATGGCACTCCCTGATATGAACTTTGGGACCCCAATGCTGCATTAGAAGATGTACAACTCATGGCTATGGATTCCTGGATGAGCCATGAGGAAAAACGAGCAGTAGAAGTTCAACAGATCATGGCCAAAGAACTGAATGAGCCCCTGCTAATCAGGGCAGAACCAGAAGACCCCTCAGCTCTAATATATGCTCATAAACACCTTGCCAACAACCCTCAAGTTCTCCCGGATTATGTCGAAAGGCAAGTGCAAGCCATCACCCATTTTGAGGATATGGAAATATTATTTGGTGATGATTGCCTTCATGCTTGTATGAGGAGATGGAATACATTATCCTATAGCTTGAAGATCAGGGAGTATCACTCTGCAACTAGAATGAGGGAGGATTTGGCAAGAGTGCCCCTTTATAAACAATCAATGAAAAACCTGACAGCCAACTGGATTGGCCTAAAGTTCAGTCCTCCACTACTCTTAGGACTACTGGAAGGGGTTAAGGAAGAAGAAGAACAACAATAGTGGGAGGAAGTAGACAGAAAGACAGGTTTTCATGACAGGGAAGAAGACATCACCTCAGAAGCATGGGATATCAGGGAAGTAGTTAAGGCCATCAAGGATGAAGAACTGTATTAGTTGCTCAGAGGATGAGCAACCCATTCAGTAGGGGGGTGATGATGAGCCCCATAAATGGGCTCATTTTGCATATTGTTTCCATTTAATCCACTATTCTTGATAGTTTTGTGCATGTTTTTGAGTATATTTATGTTAATTGAGTGAATGGGGATAGTCATTTTGCCATGAAGTCTAATGAGTGTTTATTGCAGATTTTGGACATTTTTGGACCAAGACCAGGCATTTATGAGCAGATTGACAGCCAAAACTCGAAAAAACCAAGATGAGGACTTATAGGAAGGGTTTCTCCTACATTAATGACCCCTTCCTTGAGTTCTCCACTAGCAGCTCGGAGTTCAAAGGCCACCACACTGATAATCACAAGGGCAGCCGAGCAAGTCTAGTGAAGTTGTTGTTATCTACAAGTTTTGGCAGCCGAGTTCCTAAAGTTTAGGAGGACTATTGGGAGTCCTCAACCTATATAAATAAGAAGGACTTAGGCCTCAGTAGGTTAGCTAATGAACAATCTATTTTCACACTTTAGTGCAGCTCTGCATTCAACTCATTTTCGAACTCTTTCTGTAAACAATTTTGTGATATGACTAGTATTTTTTTATCAATGAAGATGAATTCAGCCTTGAACTAGAACTGATCTTCCTAAGGGGGCTGTAGCTCTTGCGGTTGGGCCCAACCCAAGTGCCCAGTACCTCCTTCTTGTACTTATATGTGTTTTTCTTGCATTTATGAAATAATTTCTGTTATTTAGATTAAATCTTGCTTTATTACTTAGATTGTTTTTGATGATTAGAATAGTTGTTCTTGCCTTCGGGTTGATTAGTTAGTTTGCTGCAATAATAGAAAAGGATCCACAAAAGGGCTACCAAGTAGGCTTTGATCTCCTTTCTCCCTCCTTGGGACCATGGATTGAGACCAAAGCACTCTTGCTGCCACCGAAACACTGTTTTTGCTTTCCAATGCAATTGCTAGTGTGTGAATTAAAGTTGGAGAATTTGATATCAGTTGTATTTACATGCTTGGATTTTCCTTGTTAAGTTTTCATAGCTTTCTTGGATCATTTCTTGTCAATAAAGTTCTGTTCAACACTTTTCTGGTTTTTAGGGCAGAATTAGGTTAAAATAGGTAAAAATCTATTTTTTAATTCTCCTTGAATCAGTTTTTCAAAGTAGGTGTGCAGCTCACTCGAATACCATCCCAACTTATTATCCTTTCATCCCCCAACCTGCTCCAGTCCATTTCTCAAGGTTTTCTCCACTCATTTTCCACACTTTTCCAAACAACCCTAATTTCTATGTTTTTGTGCAAAATCGCTTTCTTATCCTTTGAACCAATCCAACCATCTCCTTCATGTTTGATTTTCATTGATAGAGTCCTAAACCCTCTAACACCCTCATCCAACCATCATTTCCTTTTTCCCACCATTTTTCCTCCTCCAAACCTTCAAAAATCACTTTCGGTCTGTTCCTGTACAACTTCCTGTAGATCCCCTGCAGACTTCCTATAGAAGTTCAGGTGAACGATTTTTCGAAATCTGATCGCAATGGAATTCTCCATAAGGGTGCTAGGGACTCTTTAGGTCCTCTCCACACCTTCCTCATCATCTGAAACAACCAAACCCATCTCCTTTTGCAACAAACCTCTGCACAGTCAAACAGTTAAAACACAAACACAATAATCCTGCATAAAAATGCTCAAAAGTACAAGAAGATGGTTCTTCCACATTTTCCTTCAGAAGTAGCTTAAGCACATGCATCTTACCTCGACAGTAGTCCATGGCATCCATTTCAGTAGTTTCATCTCTTTTTCTTGCAAAAGTAGGGTTAGTGGGTAAAACTAGGGTTTGCTAGGGTTTGCATTTCCTTTCAGCTTTCATCCTCTTTCTACCAATAGAATAGCCTCTTTTTGAGTTAGCTTTCTTCCATCACAATTAAAAGCTTCTTCTGAGAACTCATAGAAGATGGCTTGAGCTCCTAGCGAACTTGTGCTAGCTGATCAAGTGACAGCGTATAGTAAGAGCTAGCACTTGTGCATACAACACCGTCGGTTCCAAGTTTGTTACGAACTACCGGTTGATAAAAATAAAGAAGAGAGTCCCAGGAGTTGCAGCATCATTGCTGCAATACTGGAGCCCACCAACCTGTAACCTTCGCTCGGCTAGGGGGCATGGGTATATCATCGTTGCCATCGATTATTTTACAAAATGGTCTGAGGCGATGCCTAAATTATCTAACAATGGTAAGACAATGACTCAATTTTTATTCAATCATGTAATTACTTGGTTTGGAGTCCCTCAGGCTATTGTCACTGATCATAGTTCTCATTTTTGTGGTCATATGATGACCGAGTTAACAACCTAGCTAGGCTTGCGTCGTGATAGTTCGACGTCATCTTATCCTCACGATGCTTCAATGTACCATTGGCATGCACAAGTCTAACTAGCATTTGATGTTGTTTTCTACCTTATGGGCCTACCGTACTTCCGTGAAGGATGCCACCAGATTCACCCCGTTTTAGCTTGTTTACGGTCTCGAGGATACCCTTCCGATTGAATGTGAGATCCCTTCTCTTAAATTAGCTGTCAATTTCTCCTGAATACTACTCTAGTAGAAGAACACATTCTTTACCTAGAGCAGCTAGACGAGACCCGTCAACTAGCCTCTTTATTCATTGAAGCACAGAAGAAGAGAGTTAAAACTCACTTCGATCAAACTGTTACTCCTCGTTCTTTCATTGAGGGAGATCTAGTCCTGCTGTATGATCAAGCCAATGATAAGGTGGGGGCAGGCAAATTCAAGCCTATGTGGCATGGGCCTTATATTGCGAAACATGTTTAAAAAGGGGCCTATCAGCTGATTGATTATGAATGGAACCCTTTAGATAAGCCCTGGAATGGGCTTTATCTCAAAAAATATTATGCATGAGTTTCACGCATCTGCTATGTACATACGTGTATTTTTAGTGTGTGTGCATGTGTGGCTTGGTGGGTAGGCATTATCGCCGCTTATTGTGTCTTTTTACTTCTTGTGCAAATGTCTAGTGCACCTTACATTGGTTTCGCTGATGTGCCTGCCGCAGTACCCGAAATATTTCCTCTACGACATAGGTGATCTACAATCCTCACGGTGAGTTAGTAGACCTTCAAGGTGTGTGTCTAGGTTGTACCACAAACAATGCTGCTGAATATAGTGTTGTCATTGAACTATTGACCGAGGCTGTTAACCTCGATATTCTTGCGTTGATTGTGAATCTGGATTCTCAACTTGTCATTCTCCAACTTAACATGCATTATTCTGTCAGAAACCCTCAAATTTTAAGGTTGTATTTGCGTGTTCGATTATTGGAAAGAAATTTTGATTTTATCAAATATCAACACTTTCCAAGAAGATTAAACACATTAACTAATGCATTGGCAAATCATGTATTAGACAGACATTTACGCAATTCATAATCAAACATGGTATGCAAGCATTTAGACACAGTAATAAACCATAGATAGTATATATATATATATCGTGTGGCGCACTAAGGTGCTAAAAAATGGTGTGTATGTCAAAAAATAGAGTATATATTCATAATGCATCTGAGACACATGTCTCTCAAAAATAGCAGAAAAAAGAAACCTAGGCATTTACTATGGTGGGTTATGCTCCCTATAGCAGACCACCGCCTGCACTACTCGTCTCAGTAGTCTGTGGACCATAGGTGATACACCAACAGTATGTCTCTGGTACTCTCGTGGGACTTCCTCAAACCCCCTGTAGTCCGAGACCCCCCAGTCAAACCCTCAAGGTTCTGCACTATCTCCTCCTCTGCATTACCACCCGGGGGTGGCAAAGCTAGCTCTCTGTTGTCCTCCCTCCATGCTGTAGGAGCAAGACCCACAGGTCTCTCAGGTCCCACATCTACAAATAAAATGAACATGATTATTAAGACATACATTTAAAAATCCAAAAACATTATAAAAAACAAAAACATGTAAACAATGTGGTGGTTAACCAAGTGTGTTACCTCTCGTCCCATTGCTCGCCGGGCGGGAGCGGCATGTCAGGGTCTCCTCAGAAGTATGTGCCTGCATAGGGCCAATCCTCAATAATAACCTTCTGCTGATCCAGCCACTCCAAAAAGAGTGCTCCACATGAGACTAGCCACTCGCCACCTCCTCGTGGCATCACATGTGCCCATCTAGTGATGCGAGTCTCTCGTGGTCCTAGCACGTAAAGGTCCATGTCCTGCAATTGAAGTAATGGTATCTGCTCCAGCATGAGCAGTACCAAGATGGATCCATATCCAAACTGTTTGGTCTCTCCACATCGGCATTTGGTCAGCTGTCTCTTTATGTTCAGAGACACTACCTCAACCCAGTCATACATAGTTGGGTTAAGGCAATCTAGAGCCAACCACAGTTGGGTCTTAGTTGCCTTGTGTTGTGCCTGAGAGCTTGCTGCTCTCATGATCGTAAATAATAATACATAAAGTGTCAAGTCCTCCACGGTTGGGATCTTCAGTTTCCCACTGGTGGGTGACTTGCATACCCCCGAGCATGCTCGTTCAATCAACATGTCGAGAGTCTCTCCAACAACCCACATACCCTCCATGTGAGGTCTCTTGCCTCGACGAGATAAGCCTGTCAGGAAATATATGTCGGTCGCATCAAACTCAACCTCCTGACCCTGAATGATAAAATTTCCCTCCGTTGGGTTCCACAAGCGGATCAAGAACTCGAGCAAGTCTAGCTGTGCCCGAAGGAGTGGTGTGAGGAAAAATTTCAGTAACCCACAATTTTGCAAGGCCCTTTTGCATTGTGGGTCATTGAGTCCTCTTTCATCATCAACATCATGAGTTCGCTCTTACCACACATACACCATTGTTACACCCTGCATAAACAAATACCATTAATTAGAATTGTTTTGACCATTTAAAATGCTGCTAGAAATGAAAAATTCATATTTGCGACGCCGTTGCAGCTATTTTTAAAATAGCGGTGACAACTCGATTTCATAGTTCATTTTTTGTCAGATCATCGTAGCAGTACACCTGTTTCTTGCGACGATGTCGTTTGTGGTGTGTGTAAAATCCTCGATCATCACTAACCCGTGAGGGACTTCTGCGACAACCGAGGCGCGATTGTGAAACAAAAAATTCACTAAAAACCATCTAAGATGCATGAAATTCGACTTCAAAGCTATCAAAATGCAGGGATGGGATTGAGGTACTTACTTGGTGAAAGTATCGCGTGAAATGATTGATTGCAGGTGACGGAATTGAGCTCCAAAAATCGCATAGGTACGTAGTTGAAAAATTACTAAAAGGTTAAAATTCAAAACACAATGTAAAAAATGATTTACCATAGGCCTTATATAGATATTTTTTGCAAATTTAGGTTTTTTTAAACTATAGGGTTTAGGTTTTGCAACATGTTTTGGTTTTTTCCTATGGTTTTAGGCTTTTTGACCTAATTTTTCAACATTATAGTACATTTTTATCGAATAGATCTTATATTTTGTTTTCCTGTGCAGAAAACAGGGGCGATGGATACATTTAATGGTTAATACATCCTTGGTCGGTATTGTGAGATTTTTTATTTTTTTTACAAGCCTTCTTTAAGCTCTTTTCTAACTCATTAAAGATGAAAAGATTGCTGAGTTTTTCCCTTTTGACTCGTTAAACGGAATAAAAAAGGTGATCTGATTTCAGCTCTTTTCTGACCGTATAAATGCAAAAAGGTAGCTGGACTTTTGTCGTTTCAAGTTCGTTCTTGGTTATGAAACGTCGTGTCTCCGATCACTTTTTTACTTTTTCAAATCGGGAACACTAATTACGAAAAGTACTCCTTGATCGTAATGGTCAAGAGGTTCTCTTGAGTATTGTTTTCTACTTTTTCGGACTTGAGGGACACAAATTTACGAAAAAGGCCCCCTGCGAGTTTTCTTTTCTGTGTCTTTTTCAAACTCTCTAAGCATGAAAAAGACTTCGAGTTTTACCTATGTCGGACTCGTTAAACCCTGACGACATTGGACTCATCACTATGACAAGACTCGAGCTTCTCCTCCCTAGGGCTCGTTAAAATATCACTAGGCTGGATTCGTCTGAAGGTCGAACTTATATTACAAGCATATGCTATCCCCTTCAAGCTTCTTTTAAAAAATAATTGGGGTACTCGCCAGCAATGGTGGGGGAAATTTTGGAAGTCGTCATTGGTTACCTACGGTAGCTAGTCACTCTTGAACATCAACACTTTTGCCTCTCGTCGGGTTGGGATATCCTCACATCGTCATTGGCCTTCTGGGGTTTTGGGTTGCCATTTTTCCTCATTCCATCTGATCCATATTCTCTCTGTAAGATCTCCGATCCCTTGGTGCCAAAATGCTGCTGCATTCCGGAGTCATGTTGCCGATATGTTCACGAGTATAATCCTTCTGCAGTTCACACCCTTAGCTCCTCCTCTGATGCTCTGTTTCACCATCTACCACTTGTTCCTTGTCTTGCATCATTGATGGGGGAAACATTATGGCCCTCCTATGATATATCCCCTCCTGTCGACACCAGCTCATTATCCAAGAGGTTGATCTAGAGATCCCTTTTGGTACCTTGGAGCTTGCATGCCTTAATGGCAAGTTCTTCGCACCTGACGACGGACTTTCATTATTGATTTTCGATTAGGTGATTCCACGAGTGTTCAACTTCAGATAAATTTTCACACTTAGTGTATTGTACTGGCAGTACCTTGAGAACCATTGGCATTATTGGTGGTCTCTCTCACGCTTGTTAACGGTTTCCATCATTGACCCGTAATCAAGCGATTTTCTATCATGCTTGACTTCAGCACCTATGTTCGCATGCTAGAGATTGTACTATGATTAGTTAGGGTTTAAAGACCCCAGAAAAAGATTAGATATGTTCAAGCTACGTGGATTAGTTCATGATTTTATGCTTGACTCTATGATTGGATGGGTGCGACCATACCTTTCTCATTATATGTGGTCTTATCGACTGGGTGGCTATGTCCATACCACAGACCAAGTTTCATATGTCTTTTGGATGGCCGCACCCATGCCTAGACTACATGTATTTCACTATCAGAGATATCGGTTGTACTTGCACCTACAGGTTCTTTGTGGTCGTGTTTTGGCTCGGTAATGATTTTGTAAAGCATTTCACCCCTCCCACTTTATCAGGCTTCATGCTTTAGGGGGCATCTATTACATAGTAATTTGTCACTGACCTCATCTCAGTCCCTCTGCTATGTCATACATAAAATACACATGTCCATATCTTCCCACTCATGCAAGAAGATTAAACAAGCACTCTCTAATACTGAAGATTGACCCTTTTTGCCTAAGTTTTTGCATCATCGCAGGTGAGCCCTTTTAAGTTTGCGACGATCCTTTGTTTTGAAATGTATCATCGTGACATCACCGTAGGTGTACACGTGTTTCCTGCAAAGGTCGAATTTTAGGGCTCGACGCAATTCCTCAAGATATTAATTGCAACGATTGGTCCGAATGCATTGTTTCCTTGTGATGCCATTGCAAAGCCCTAGTTTATGACTTGTGACAGTCCATATTTGGCGAATTAGTTCAAACAGTTGACCTTATAGGTGATTCTAGAACTGGTTTTTGGGTCAGATTGGGTTGCCTTTCCTCCTCTGGGATGGCAGCTTTGCCTTTTGTGAAACCTCCCTTGAGGATAAGCTCCCTCTCCCTCATTTCATGGAGGCTCCTCCTATAAAAACACTCACCATTGCTATGATCAACTAGTTGCTGGTTGCTAGTTTCTAGTTCTTGGTTTTTGGATTGAAGCAGATTAGATAGCTTTGGTGTGAGTTTGACAAGTTTGCTATGTGAAATTGCTGAAAGTTTAGCAAGAGGTTGTGGAGTACCTTAGCCTTGTGTTAGAGCTTGTGAGAAAAAGAGAGATATCATCCATTTGGGAGACCCATCCTTGAAAGTGAATGCTTGAAGAAACATACCGGGTGGACCCTCCGAGAAGGCTTGCGATGTCAAGACTTGGTTGTAAGCTTTGCTCTTGATTCATTTTAATACAATCAAGGATGATTTCCTATATCTTGTGCACAATTTACTTGATAGCTATGATTTCTTGACCTTATAAGTAAATAGATCATTGTTGTTCTTGGTTATGTGTTCTATTGTTCTCTTGTGTTGTTTCAGGTTGATTGCTCAT
>APFE031000289.1:0-47555 GCA_000404065.3 Pinus taeda
GGGACATGCAATATCTTTAGTTGGGGGGGATGTTAGGACCCAGAATTGACCAATTTTGACCTTATATTTCCATCATAATATTATCCTTTTTAGTCATAAGTTATAAGCTTTGATCACACAATGACTTAATCACCCCAAGGTATGGAGTAACTCCCCGCATATCTATATGTTTAATTGTTCACTGCATATTCGTAAGTACCTTTGTATTTATCTTGGGAAAGCTGACTAAATTGCTAAGTAATTGTCTTAAGCCCGCAGGAATTATAACCTATAGTTGCTGTAACACCAGAAACAGTAACTACGCAGTTGCTGCAACACCAAAAGTAGCAACTACGCAGTTGATACAGTTAGCAACATAAATCATCTAAAGCGGGTATTTTGCATCAACTGGGAATAACAAAGGCAACTATCTGAGGAACGCTGATGTGGCTGATCAGGCAATTGTCCAAAGCAAGTAGAACACAGTTACCAGGACTCAAAACCAAAATAGTACGGGGAAACGGCGAAGGGAATGTGCGTATCCCAAGGAAGACGGTCGAAGATGGTTACCAGCTGTGTAACAGCCATAACCTAAACAAAGAATATATTATCATATTGTTGCAACAGCATTTCTGTAATTCTTATTTTTGATTAAACGGGTTAACCAAATGAACCGTAACAATCTATTGTAATAGATGTCTCCTCTATAAAGAGGAGACATCTACATTAGTCAGAGGATAGCCTGTAAGAGGAATTTGGAAGAATATCAGCAAGTCTGAACTTTACTGTACTCGAATTCTTGACAGATGAATAGAAGAACGTTCTGAGTATTTAAGCTATTGTCCGTGTTCTGGGGAATCTTGTGAGAGGGACTGGGCCCACCTTCCTCACAAGATTCACCCATTTACTTTGCTGTCAAGTGTGTAAGTGTGTGATAGTTTCTTTTTGCAAATACTCTGTTTGGATTCTGTAGCATTACCTCTTGTAATTCTGTTTTGCCAGCACTCTGTTTTATTAAGTTATTTGAAGTTATGCAAGTGCATTTCACCGGTGAATCTGAGTGCAGTGTGTGTTAGCAATCTAATTCCAGGGGCAGGTGCTGAACGTCCTCACCTGGAGGATAGGGTCCTGATCCTCTGCCAACAGAGCATCCATCTCTTTGCTTTCTAGATTTGTAATTTTAATTAATTCCTTTTATTTTATCAGCACTGTGATAACCTACTACAAGAACTAAGTATACTACAGCTTTCGATGCTTTTAGAATTTAAGTACAAAAAGTACACAGTAGCCTTTGGAATAAAAAGACTTTCCCAGGTTGACAATTAATGTGGTACTTGATTGTTTAATTAATAAACAATTCAACTAGCCAACACTCTCCTTGCTGCAAGATGAAGAAACACTGCAAAAATCAGTTCAAGTTGAGCATTATCCACCTTAAAAGAAACAAAGAAGGAAAGGCATTTAAAACAAAGTTTTGAGAAAGGTCAAGAAACATTAGAAAGTGGGTTTTTCAAGTGAAAAATCAAAATCTACTCCTATATAAGGTCTCACATTTAATTTTCAAGTTCATCATTCTCATTTAGCAAAGAAGGAATCAAAAGGTGAGGAAAAGAGGAAAGGTTGAGTGAGTTTTGGGCAAAGGAGAAGTGGCGTTGCGATTCTGGAGGCTAGTGTTGTGCATTTGGAGTAGTGGTGAAGTGGCGTTGTGCTTCTATAGGCTGGCGTTGCGCGTTTCAGGCAGGAGAGTTGACGTTGCGTGTTGAGAGGTTGGCACTGCATGCTTGGAGGTTTCCACAATGCAATTTTACATTGTTTTGTGCGTTGAGAGGTGGCATTGTGCGTCTATGATTTGGCGCTACGCGTTGAGCAGAAGGACCAGAAAGGCCTCAAACTTCATAAAAACTTCCCAAGGTACCCTCTCATCTCTCAAATGAATAAGTGCACTCCCTCTACCTCGTCCTTAAAGTTGTAATTGTAGGGTTTGAAGGAATTTACCATGCCAAATATGCAACCCTAGTTTCTCCCTTCATGAAATTCTAGAAACCCTAATCCCATCTATTTTTACCACCACTTATCACTAAACCCTAAACCCCTTCCATACATCACTCCATAACATCTTTACCCCCTCATCCTTTATCCGACAAGCTATATTTCAAAAGGGGGCCCAAACCCCTCTCCCTCACTTTCATAATTCATATCCTTCCCTTCATTTTCTAGTCTACCAAAACACTTCATAAGGTCATCTCCCATCCCATCACTCCTAAATCACTCTTTCTCATTCCCTTTATCCCTTTTCTTGGAGTGTACAACCTTAAACCTTGCAAACATGGACAAAGAAGACTGAGACTATGAGGAGGAGGAAAACACAGGCAGTGACAGTTTGACAAATAGACCTCAACATCAGAGAAAACCACACAAGGGAGGCAGAATTATTAGGGAGGAGCCATCAAACCTCAGAGAATTGCAGGCCTCTCAGTTAGCTGTCACTTGCTTCAGACATCTAGGGTACTATGAGTTCTGTGAGAAGGTAGAGAGAATTCAACACCACCCTGAGCTCACCAGACATTTTGTAGCCCATCTTCAGGACAACAAGGTGACTCCTGCTAGGGTGACATTTAAAGTTTCACCTTCCATTATTGCGGATGCCACTAGGATTCCAAATGTAGGGGAGAAGTGGTACAATGCACAGGACCTGGATGAACATTATTATGAGCCTTATATCAAACCCAGGTACAGAAATGAGGCGAAAAGACTTTTTCCTTTCAGATTCCTTGAGAACAAGTATGCCCCCATCATGAAAATCATCACGAATTATTTCACTTGTGAGGACATATTTTCCAAGCTGTACACCTATCACATCAAGCTTATCATGCATTTTACCAGGGTGAGGATGTTAAACTTCCCTTATTTCTTATTTAGGAATATTGAGAAGATGGCCCATTTTGTGTAGAAAAAGCCATACCCTCAGTAGATGAGTAGTCTCTATCATTATTCCCTGATCAAGATGATTGTGCTTCATCATCTTAGCCCCCTCAACATCTCTCGGGAGACATTTATTGCTCATGACATCTTCATGGGTCCTAAAATTCCTCCATAAGTGTCTCAAGAATCAGGGGGACCTTCTTGTAGTGCTCAGGTGAAAACAGATGAGGAGGCCAATGAGACTAGAGCTACTGAGGTGCCTAGGACTTACATGACATATCATAGGGGCACAAGGAGATTGTTTGCAGCTGATAGGAAAATGCTTGCTCCCCAGGATGTGGAAGGGGCCTTGCCTTCTTCATCAACATAGCAGGTACAAGTGTAGCAGGTGCACAAAGTGAAGGAAAAGATGCTAGAGGAAAGTTTTTATGATGAGGAGAAAGAGAGAGACTTTGATTTGACAAAGCATGATGAGATGGAGTAGTGTTATACTCATCATGGCGTGGAAATAATTGACTTAGAGGCTTAGGATGAAGAAACAGTGAAGGATATCATCATACAGGAAAAGGAGGCTCATGTCCAAGCATTGATGGATAATTTGGAGACAACCAAGTATGTCATCACATATTTGGAACAAGAGAACAAGCAGTTGAGTGACAAGCAAGTGCTCATGGAGCTAGAACTTCTCAAGGTGAAACGACAAAGTGACAAGGAGGCACAGATCACTTTAACTCCTATTGAGAAGGAAATTGAAGATGATAGAGAGACTTGGCTTGAGAGAGTCAATTTGCACCTAGAGAAGCTATTGCAAAAGGCCAATAGGGACAACTAGATGGTCAGGCACATGGCCTACCATTACAGGACCCGAAGCAAAATTTGCAACATGAGGGTCAAAAAGATGAAAGCTACGCTAAGGTGGGCTCTAAAGGGAAAAAAAGAGGAGGATAGGCTTAGGTTGCTTGCTGAAGCTTCCTTGGCTCATCAATATGCTTGATGGTGGTGATGCTCACCAATCTTGGTCAAGTTTGGAGGAGTTTTTATCATTTGCAAATTTTGGAAATTGCACACACAGAAAATCTGGCTCAATATACAGCGCCACTGGTGCTTCGCTTTTCCTAGGGGCACCCAACTCACAAATGGCTTGCATTTTTGGATTCAAAGCAATGAGTACATGCACCCTATGGATTTGCTAAGTTTTTGGGGCATAAATGGTCCACCAAAAGGTCAAAAAACACCCTAAAAATATCCTTTTTGCCACTTTTTGGACACACAGAAGTAGTCTTGGGCGAATCAACGTTTGAGGGGTCAAATGAGGTTTAAATGAAGAAATTCCAGGTGTTTTGGAAATTAGACTTGAAGACCTTTCCAATTAACTATCGTGAGCTCAATTTGAATGTTGGGAAGGCTCAAAAAGGGAACTAAAATTGGCGTTGGACGTTGGGCTAGTGGCACTACGAATAGGGCAAATTTTGCACAGCATGGCTATTTTTCTAAGTTTTGACTATGTTCATGGATTTTCTCTCATGGAGGATGTTTCACCATTGTAAATGATGAGTTGGCATGTAAATATGATGGATAATTAGTAGTAGAGGGTAGATTCATTACATTAAAAGTCAATTTGAGCTCAAATGAATCAGTTTTTCACTTTTAGAGGCCAGTTGTTAAGATGCCTATATTCTTGTTTCTTGTTCAGTGTTGGTTAGATTAGCTCCTCATCTTAGGGATTCGACCCCTGAGGATGGGAAGAGGTTGAAACAATGCCTATATCTTCTTCTTCTTTCTCATTGTAAAGGGTTGGACTCAGCTGGATGCTCAAACCTTGATTGTACATCATTTTGTAGCAGTTTAGCAAGAGATTAATAAGAATTACAGCTAGTTTTATGGGATCCATGTGGTATGGAGTTTTAGTACAATTTATTATCTTGTGATCATATGTTAGTATGTTTTGTGTATTTCGTTAATCATTTCATTGCTTCTAAGTGAATGTTTTCAAGTTGATAGGCAAAATTCATTACATCACTACTCTGCTTTGGGAAAATATTCACCATTATATGTTTTCTATAGTTTAGGAAGGACCCTTGATAATCACATGCTCTTCCTAGCCTCTCACCAATCTTAAACACCTCACCCATCATGCCCTAGAGTGCTAAAGGTTATGCCTACCTTGCCCCATTGAACACCCTGCAATTTTGACCTAATTCCCTAGCTCTAAACTGTCCAGCTCCTCCTAATCCAGCAAAACCCCTTCAAAATCCAATCAAAACTCCATGCTACTATACCTAGACTAAAACCCTTTTCCTAATCCAGTCATCTTGGCTGAGATCCTTACGAAGAGAGCCCTCTACCGACCTAGTAGGGCTAGCTACTTGAATAAGCGTGATTTGTGGTTACCCTGGCATTGCCTTCCTTCAACCTGAGGTTCAATCCATGTGATAACACCTTCCATCTCTAGAAATATTTGCATGAGTTGGTGCTTCCACTCTTTGATACTCTACATGTGGTTGCTCCACATCATCCTAA
The DNA here is from genome assembly GCA_000404065.3 of Pinus taeda. Classification (NCBI taxonomy): domain Eukaryota; kingdom Viridiplantae; phylum Streptophyta; class Pinopsida; order Pinales; family Pinaceae; genus Pinus; species Pinus taeda. The sequence continues at coordinate 5,422 of APFE031000289.1, forward strand.
GGTTCTTCCTTTGGAGCTAAAATCTTCTCTTCTCCATGCAAGTGAAGCTCCCTCTCAAGGGAATGTATCATGGTCTTGTCTTCATCGAACTTCACATCTCTACGAACCACTATCATCTTGTGAGATGGAAGGTACACCCAATAGTTGTGAGGTGTATCAATGTACCCCACAATATGCCCAACCCAAAAGTTGGTTCTAGATTTTTCCTTGCATCCTTGGTAACATGATAGTAAACTAATGAACCAAAGATCCTAAAGTGCACCACATCTAGTTTCTTGCCTAAAAAATATTCTTCTGGTTTACTCATCCCGAGAATCCAATGAGGACTCTTTTTATGCACATATACATATGTGTTGCATGCTTCAGCCCACAAGTGCAACTGTAGGCCCTGATCATGTAACATTGCTCATGAATCTCCCACAATACTTTCGTTCTTCCTTTCAGCCACCCCATTTTGTTGTGGGTTATGGGGCGCTATTAAATCTCGTTGAATGGCTTCTAATGCACAAATTTATTGAATTCATTCAACACATATTCTCCACCACTATCGCTCCTAAGAGATTTAACTTTCTTGTCAGTGTCTTTCTCAACAAGTGCTTTAAATTCAAAAAATTTAGCAAACGTCCAATCTTCTACTACATGAATAAAATCTAGTACTTACGAGAGAAATCATCTACAAATATTACATAATACCTGTGCTTGGCCGTGGAGGCTGTCGAGAAAAATCCACGTGCATCTGAGTGAACTCTTTCAAGGATCGCTTGTGCTCGACTGTCCTTATCATGAAAGGTGGCTTTGGTGTACTTCCCCAATGTACACCCTTTGAATTTATCTCTCTGCTCTAATGCACCCTTGGGAAGTCTTGTAGAAATTTGTTTTATGATCTTCAAGGCTCCATGGTGCAAGTGACCCAATATTCTATGCCACAACTCACCGATGTCTCGACTCTTCACCTTCTCTTCTTTTGTGCTCAAAGTAGCATAGTCTTCTACATCCAATTTGTGGAGGTTCATCACCTGAACTCTTATCAGATTCACTTTTCCTAAGGCTATGTGATGAAGGAAAGAATTTCCTTTGCTAAATATCACATCGTAGCCATGGTCCTCCAATATGGAAACCCAAACCAAATTCTTCTTTAAACCCAAAACATACATGAAATATTTTAATGTGAGAGGAGAACCAAACTCCCTATGAAAGGTAATAGTACCAATGTCGGTCTTGTTATACCTCCCATCATCTCCCATTTTGATGTGCATCTGGAGGTACTTATCCTCCAATTCACTGAATAATTATTTGTTGTCGTTCATATGGAATGAGGCTCCACTATTCAGATATCACACACTACCCATATTGTAGGCCCTGATCATGTAACATTGCACGTGCATCTCCCACAATACTTTTGTTCTTCCTTTCATCCAACCCATTTTGTTGTGGTTTATGGGGTGCTATTAACTCTATTTGAATTACTTCTAATGCACAGAAGTTATTGAATTCATTCAACACATATTCTCCATCATTATCTCTCCTAAGAGATTTATCTTTCCTTCCAGTGTCTTTCTCGACAAGTTCTTTAAATTCAAGAAATTTATCAAACATCTGATCTGTCTACTGCATGAATAAAATCCAACACTTACGAGAGAAATCATCTACAAATATTACATAATACTTGTGCTTGGTCATGGAGGCTATCGAGAACTATCCACACACATCTAAGTGAATTGTTTCAAGGATTGCTTGTGCTCGATTGTCCTTATCATGAAAGGTGGCGTTGGTGTACTTCCCAAATATACACCCTTTGCATGTATTTGTTTACTCTAGTGCACCCTTTGGAAGTCCTATAGAAATATGTTGCATGATATTCAAAGCTCCATGGTGCAAGTGACCCAATATTCTATGCCACAACTCACCAATGTCTCAAATCTTCACCTTCTCTGCTTTTGTACTCAAAGCAACACAGTCTTCTACATCCAATTTGTAGAGGTTATTCACTTGAACTCTGATCCGATTCACTTTTTTTAAGTCTATGTGACAAAGGAAATCCTTTCATTTGTTAAATATCACATCGTAGCCATGGTCATCCAATATGGAAACTGAAACCAAATTCTTCTTTAAAACCAGAACATACATGACATATTTTAATGTGAGAGGAGAACCAGACTCCCTATTAAAGATAACAGTACCAATGTTGGTCGTGATATAACTCCCATCATCTCCCATTTTGATGTGCATCTGGAGGCACTTCTCCTCCAATTCACTGAAGAATTATTTGTTGTCGATCATATGGAATGAGGCTCCACTATCTACATATCACAAACTAACCACAGCTGATGTCACCATGCAAGTGATGGTGGTGAAATCCAACTCGAATTTTGAAGCAAGATCTTCATCTTCCTCTCCTCTTGAGGGCTTATTTCTAGACGTCTTGTGTGAACACTTCATGGCATAGTGTCCTAGCTCATGATAGTGAAAACATTTAATGTTCTATAACTCCTTCTTCTTGTTGCCCTAGCTGGAATCTGACTAGAATCTAATTTGGAATGGGATGAATTACCTTTTCCTTTCTTTGTATTTCTAGCTAAGGAACAATTATTCTCATCATCGTGCTTGGATGAGGACCCACCTCTAGTTTTCTACCGAATATCTTCTTGCACTAAGTCGGACCACAAATTCTCCCACTCTGGTAGCTTCTCCCTCCCATTTACTGAGTCCTCATAGTTGTGCCATCTCTTGGGAAGGCATATAAGTGTTAGGCTAACCAAATCATCTTCAAAAACTATAACATCGACACTTCCAATCTCATCCTAACATTGGGTGAACTTGGTCAAATACTTTCATATTGTGTCACCCTTATCCATCTTGATTTTCCTGATCTTGTACTTCAGTGCCAACTTCCTGTGGTCATTGTCGTTTTGAAATAGGTTTTTCAAGGCCTTCCACATTTCATATGGAGTCTCCTTACCATGGAGGTTCAAGATAATATGATCTTTAACTCCTTCTAGGATAATCCTTCTCGCCTTTGCAACACATTTTCTCCACTCTTCCGTATCTTGAGTATCAGTTAGTGGAGGCTTAGGAATATATTTGTCTATGAATTCCTTAAGCATGTTGTCTTCCAACACTACCTACATCATGTCCTTCCAAGAAATATAGTTTGAACTACCCTCCAGAGCATATTTGAGTCTCAATTCATAGAACGACATATTGTTGGCTCTAAAGTATGATACTGCAAATTTGATTTCACCTGCAAAATACAAACTTGTACCTCTTCTAGAGTGATTTCTACTCTGATACCATGTAGAAATTCTTTGTAGATTCAAACTGCTAATTTTAATTTTCTAAAACAATAGACTTGAATCTACTCTTCTCATCAGTGGAAATAATTAAACAATCATGAAATCAAAAATAATATGAGGGAAATAATTCAATAAACATGTTACACAATGATTTCCTAGGGAAAGCCAAAGCTAAAAACCATTGCTATATGTATATTTCATTAGTCAGAAAATATGAGAAGATTACAATGCTTTTCTCAAGCTTGAGCAACCTCTACACTATCTCTATCTATCTCACAACTTCCTAGACAAGATCAAGCCAATACTTAACCAAATTTTGGCTTGCCCAAGTCCCTATTTCCTTGCGTTGTTTCCTTTGGAATTAGACCCCTATTAATTAGGGAAATTCCTCAAAGGAATTGTGTAATCCATCATAAGCCTTCCTCTGACTGCATGCACCACTTGTACAATTCATATGATTATACAATTGATAGTACATTGTACCTGAACTCCAATCTCAACTGGGTAACTCTCAGATCTGACATGCATGATTTATTTATGAGTGAATCATCAGTTAATTGGTTGATCATTGCAAGAAGCACCACACTACTAGACCTCGCACTAGTTCCTCCAATAGTTGGAACTAATTTAACTAACTTTAACTCAGTTAAACTAAATTAATTAATTACAACTCAAAATAAACTCAACTAGGGCTCTTGTAGTGTGGGAGACACTCTACATGACTCTATTTAGATGCTAAACTCAAATTAATTGAGAAAACTAAGTCAAATTAACTTAGTTAACTAATACAAGTTGTCATGAGATGTGGAATTACAATTTTATTCCTAATTTAATTCAAGGACAAAAATAAATTAGGATTTTCTTGTTGCATTTTCAACAGACCAAGGGGATTTCTTCCTCCTGTGAAGGATTGCCAACAACCCCTTGTCCAATTGATTTTCCACTTCCTACATGAATGCGTTGTTTGTCACGTATTGTGGCATAAGATGAGGGTATGTTTGACATCTTAAGCATCTTATATAGTGCCCTTAGGAGCTATAAACTAGTAAGTGATAGCTTGAAGTGACTCCTTCACTTGATCAGTCATTCATAGTGGATGAATGTCAAATATCAAGTGAAAAATAGTTGCAAAGAAGTGTTCAGCCAACCTATCGTATGTACCTCTGAAGCTTCCTTCTGATAACACCCTGTAGTGGAAATAAACTGGGAACTTATCTTTAGGAGTCCAGTTCCAATATAGTTTAAGGAATGCATACCATACACAGATCCCATCCAAGTGATATGTAGACATGTATAATTCTGGAGCTTGGTTTTCCTACAAAGATGATTTAACCTGTCCCACCTGTCGTTGTAGTTCATTTGATAACATATCTTCCTAATTGAAGGCTCTTCCATGGTTCACCACCATCTTAAGTGTATATATCCAATTCTCTTGGAACACATCAACATTCTTAAGCCCAAACATCCGACAATAAATATCCATCAAATATTGATATACATCTCTCAGGATATTTTCTAGATAAACTGTTGATGGGTGATGATGGAACTTGGCAAGTTCTCGACACCATTGTTTAATAACATTAGTCATGTCGAGGGCAACCCATCTTGTGTAGAAAATATGTGTACTCATTGGGCTTAAGCATCTTATATTACCCTCACCATAATAAATGGTAAGCTGACTGTCACTCTCATCTACGGAGCACAAGGTGAGATTCATCCATGTGTGTGATGATCTATTCAATAGCTTCAACACATGGCATGACTGGGAATCTACATGCAATATTGTGTACCCTAGACTTCTTAATGTTGATATATGCATGAAAATCTTCTAAGTCCTCCAAAAACTTCTCTGGCATGAATGTGTTGTAGATATTTCTCCAAGTAGCCTTTTTCATCTTGTCGATAAAACACTGAGTGTCTGCATATATAGGAACATTGGGCTTTGTAGCTTCAATCAGCTCTCTAGTGCTTTCTTCTAAAAAATATCTTGAGTCTACTTTACGAGGCGGCATGTCTCCAATAGATGATGACACAATGGTGATACTTGTAGCACTTTCACCTATATGTGGAATCACACTCATAATGACAAGATCAGCTTAAAACAACTAACCATGCAAGAAAAATTATAAATAATGCTAAAAAACACATCACGGATGATAGATCATGAAAAAAATGAACAACCAAAAATAACTTGCATGCATGCAAAAATACACATGCATATTAGGAGGGCGCACTCTCAAAGCATGAAGAAGACGTGTGTGGTCATTTGGGGCTTCGTAGTGCATTCATGCGCTCAAGAAAGAGGTAAAAAACAACCAAGGCTCACTATAGCACCTTGAAGGGTCAAATAAAAGATAAAATAGGCTTTGAGGTCTTCCTTATGTGCTCATGCACCCTAGGAGACAAGGAGGGTGCACTACCACACTCTAAAAGGACAAATAATGAAGAAAATAGAGCTTCAGGTCTTCAAAGTGCGCCTATGCACTCAAGTAAAAGGAGGTTGCATTGTCGCATGCTAAATAGTTGAATAGATGGAGCTTCATGCCGTGGTAATGGGTCTATGTTCCCTAAGGCAAAGAGGGTGATTTGTAGCACTCTGAATGGTTGAAGGAAAAAGCTTCATGCCTTTGTGATGCACCCATGTGTTCAGGAAGAAATATGGATCAAACAAGGTGCATTTTTCAAGGCTAAAGAAGCTTCGAGCTCAGGAAGTTCACTCTACCTATAGAAAGCTCAAAAACAAGTTTAATTGACAAGATTCAATGATAAGATGAGGATAATATTGATCTGCAAGGATTTATAGTTGTTGTCGCATGCATGGTGCAAGATGGAAGGTCTTCTAAATGTGAAAGGTTTCTTGCATGTATTAGTGATTTAACATGTGCATGAGGCAAATTCAACTAACATGCCAACAAATCAACAGGAAAGAAAGAGATTGACAGTAAACAAATCAAGATTTGACAATGAAATGATGAAAAGAAGCAGAAAATTGAGCATGCAAACTTACTTGTTGCATTGATTGATTAAGGACTTCTCGATTCTCCAGTTGTGCACTCAACTCCTATGAAATGATGGTGAAATAATAATTAACTAAGTTTATTTAAAGATATTTACATGCAAAATAGATTCATGCATGAGTGCCACTTGTCATCGCATGAAAGGATTAGTTAAGAAGGATTTAAGGTGGTTCTTGTTTGTCAAGAGTCTTCCCTCATGCAATAACTTGTCTCATGCTTGCAACTTGATAAGGATCATGTCTTCAAGATGAAGGAGTGTACCCAGGTAGGGCATACCTTCTCAGCCTAAAGGAATACACCTAGGTACGGTGCATTCCTTCAGCCCATAGGAGTGCGCTCACCTCAATTGCAAGCCTTCGTCAACTCAAAGTGTGCTTTTTCTTTTGTGAGAGATTTTCTTGTTGTTTTCTTGCTTTTTCTACTTTTGTGTGCTTTTTTGAGTGTGTGCATGGCTAGAAGGCAAGTTTCTAAGTCAAGAAAGAGCATGAGTTCAGCTAACCACAACTTGCTAACTCAAACACTTCTAATGGTTAAGTGACAACACTTGAGAAACATCGACTAGGGAGGATGCGATATTAGGATAAAATGTACGAATAACAAATCAAACCACATGATGAGGAATGGGGGCTTGAAATGATAGTTAGCATAGGCTCCAAAATTGACATAGGAAAAAATTTTGGAGGCTCGTTATCATAGCAACAACAATGGGAAATAAAGAAAGCCTCTAATAGAGACACACATAATAGAAAAAGGTTCATCTAACATCAAGCGAAATAGTTCACCTAGATGTGATGATCGTTATAAAAATTACAACACATTTCCAATAATTTAATCACCGAAGTCACCAAAATAGTTTAATTACTCCAGTATATGTGAAAAAAAACATGAATCATAAACATTCAAAAAATAGTCTTAGAAACATCCCCAATCCATGTGTGAAAATGTGTTGGCTGAAAGGCTTCATTTATTAAGAAAAAGTTCCATGATACATAAATATAATGAGCATCACTAGCTCGAATATTGGAGCGTTAGAGCCACTACTGTTTCCCCAAACGTACTAATTGTGTCTCTCTAATGCCTTGAAGGGAGAAGGCAAGGTTAAAATTCCTTTACATGAGTAATGAGGATCCTTTTATAACTTGATGCATGACCTTTCACATCCCCATGACTCTTGACTTTCCAACTCCTAATGACCTTTGGACTTCTACAACCTTTGGACTTCCATATGACTTTTGGAATTACATATGACTCTTAGTATTACATGTCTTTTGTACTTTCATGACTTTTTGGTCCATACATGACTCTTGGACTTCCACTTATTTTTCTTTAGAATGATTACATCATTACATTGATAAATTCCACATCATCATGTGATGAAGACGTGATAGGTCACTATCCTTGATGATTGGGACTAAAAGTGACTGATGACATGGACTTTCTTCAATGGTGGCATTGCTTCCACTCATGTCTTTGTTTTCCATGCAGCTTTTTATCATTGATGTCTTCACCCTCTAAAGGGTACTTGATCTAATGGATTCTTCTAAGTGTTTGGTAATCAATATTTCAATGTGTTCTTTATTCTTCAATGCTTCCTTTATTTTCCTTCCTTGATTAATCTTCCTCATGTGTGCTTGTCATCTTGTTTCTAGAATACCTGTATCTAGAATTACTCATGACAAGCAACCATTAGCCTAAAAATCTCCTATTCTAACATATTTTTTGTTCATTCCTTATAAGTGCACTTGAAAGGAACAAGTAGAGATTCTAAGCACAACAGTACACTTTGAAATGTTGAAGGGTTGAAGGATGGAGGCTTCAAGGCTTCGGCATGTGCTCATGCACTCAATAGAAAGAGGCAATCAAGGCACGACACATGGCGCAAGTCTGAAGGATGAAGGAGAAGGGTTCGGGCTTCCCAAGTGTGTTATATGATCAAAGGAGAGGAGGAGGGAACAATGCACATTCCTAAAGGCTAAAGGATGGAGCTTTGTTCCTTTGGGGTGTGCTCATGCATTCAAGAGGCCCACGAGGGCACATGTTGCAAGTCTAAAGGATGAAATATGAAGCTTTGTACCTTTGTAGTTAGTTCATGTGCTCAAAGGTTCAAGAGGGTGAATTTTGCATTGTGGAAGGATGAAGGGTGGAGCTTAAGGCCTTCAGGGTGTGCTCGTATGCTTAATGAGGGAGCATTCCTTCAAGTCAAAAGAGTGTGCTCAAAGGAAGACTTGGTCTCTCAAAGGGCACAATTTAGAACAAGGAAGGGGAAAGGGCTTAAGGAGTGTGATTTATGCTATTGGAGGGTGCATGGCACATTTCCAAACATTGAAGGATTTATGCTCAAGGATTGAGAGTTCACTTTTATGCTCCTAGCCTCAAAAAGTTCATTTTACAATGAAAAATTGTTTAAGTTTGGGATATACAAAAAGGGACAAATAAGATGAGTTCAGACATAAAACAATGTGCAACACACACCAACTCATCGATAAAACTTAGACAGGATTTAACAATGATAAGTATGCATCAAACCGCCATTTCAAATACATTCCCCAAGTACAAGGTTGTTACAACCATTACAACCATGGAATGCACTAAATATGTTCTAATAAATGCGATGAAACCTGGGAACACTCACAAACACATAAAACACATAAAATGACATGAAACAATGCTTGATGACCAAGGAAACACTAGATATGATCATAAAGTAGGATCCAACTTTTGAATGTAGATAAATTTTTGGAGGGTTTTGTAGTAGCGACAACACTTGGAAACACATTGGGTGAGCTTCAACTGATCTGTATAGGAATATCTTTTCAGTTAAAGGGTTAGCCCTTCAGGAAGTATTGATCCACCGATTAGATTGCCTAAACTTCTCATTTCAACTAGGTTATACACATAGTACCTCACTTTCGTCTACTTGGTTGAACACACAAAGATACACCATATCACAATTAGTTCAATCCAGGAAAGGGTAATGTGTCCGGTGATTTTATGATATTCAGAGTATGATTTTTCATCTTCGATGTTTCTCCATTGCCAACGGGCCTAGACAATACCCCAGAAAAGTCACTTTAGGAGCACAAACATTGCTTCACTTCCAGAAAGCTTGGATAGTACCCCGATGAAGTCACTTGCTTAACCTACCTGTGTAGGAAACCTTTCTCTTCTTTCACCCTTTATTTGTTTATTTAATAGGACTATGCATCGACACTTATTATTTTCAATGGGTGGAAGAGAGATCCTAACTTATTAAGAGCATAGGAGGTTTCCTTTTCAAATAAGTATTTTTGAGACCTCTGATATAGGTTTGCTTGCTTTAGATTCCCCTTATCCTTTCTCTACTAAATTGAAAAAGTGTTAACACACAAGTATATTTACACCAAGTTGAGTAGTTAAGATACTAGCATAAGCAAATATCTAAGAGGTTCCCTCAAGTTTCTCCTTTTGGATGCATCGTATTTTCCATCTGGACTTAGCTCAACCTATGGCATTTTCCCAAACAAAGAAGGAGAACAAACAAAAAGCCAAGTGTTGTGATTGTCACACTTCTCTTTTATTCCACCACAAAGTTATTTTAAGCCATGCACTTTTACACTATTATTTATGTACAGTGAATAACAAACAAAAAAAGATAGGACACGATTAACATAACACACATATGACCGATGCATACGAAAAGGAAAATAAAAAGAACAAATTATACAAGAAGCGTAGCTTCTAGCTGCTATTAAAAATAATGTTTCAGATCTCAGCCATTTACAGTAAGGGGGTTAATCCTCCCGTCTAAGGATTTCATCTTGAAGGTATTATGACTGAGATTCTCTTCAATGGTGCAAGGGACAATCCACAAAGGTTGGAACTTCATGTGTTTTCCTTTCTCTTCATGGGCTTTATCTCACGTCAATACTAGGTCACCCACATTGAAACTCTTTGCCTTGCATATTTCTTATCAAACCAATGTTTAACATGGTTTTTCTGAATGTAAAATCTATCTTTGGCTTTCATCCTCTCTTCCTAAAGTTTGAGTAAAGTCTATATCTTGCATTGAACCAGAAGGAAAGGTCTGCCTTCGAATGCTTGAGAGAGTTGCAAGGCTAGGAGATATAGGTTTTGAGGTAAGATAACTTATTTAGCGTAAACCAAAAAGTACAGAGAGGTCTTAAGGGAAGGCTTAGGAGTTACACAGTCGGCCCATAATGCATTGATCAAAGCATTGTGCTAGTTCCTTTGGTCAAAGAACATGGTTTTCTTGATTATGCAAATAAGATTTTTATTTCTTGATTTAGCCAAACCATTTACCTACTGGTAATAATTGGATGCATGCTTTAATACAATCCCATTTTCTAATGTGAATTAATAAAGTTTCAATGAAAAACAATAAGTCACATTATCAAAGAAAATTGATGTTGGAACCCCTAACCTGGTTGTAAAATTTTGTCTCAAGAAGAGGATGACTTCCATGTCCTTTATTTGTCTTGAGGGAACTGCTTCTGACCACCACGTAAAATAGCTTGTCATTATAAAAATATATCAGTGTTGCTTTGATGAGTGAGGGAAATTTTCTCTAGGAACATCTAGGCCCCATTGTTGGAAAGTTTCCTCAACTACTATTGGTAGCAGTGGGGCAGCTGACCTCTCATCCCGATTGACGCATCTATGACAACCTGGGCACTTGCAGACATAGGTGTGAGCATCCTTGAATAGAGTGGGCCAACAATAAACAACCCTCATAACTTCATGTGATGTTTTGTTACCCGGATAATGACCACCTACCATTCCATCATGCAAATCTCTAAGTACCTTTTTTGTATCATTTGTCTCAAGGCATCTTAGTAGGACCTTTTATGGTGATTTCTTAAAAGCACTCCATGAACTAGCTATTAGGATAAAGATTTTAAACAAATTTCCCTCTTTTGTTTATTTGATAAGTGTGTGGGAAAGGCTCTATGCTTTAGAAATTTTTGTATATCGAAATACCATGGTGCTGTCAATGTGGACTGAGGAACATGTTCAACATTGTACATTTCCATCACCTTCTCCCAAACTTGAAGATCTTGCTCAGAAGCATATTTTTCTTCAACTACTAGCTAACAAAGACCATGACCCTTTATGGTATGAACTGGTTTAAATTCCATATCAAATTTTATTGTAAGCAAGTTATCTAATTTTCCCTCTTCTCAGTCAACTCCTATTGTATGAAGAGAGTTATTACCGTTGGATGATGCACAAAAATAATCATGTGAGCTTTTATAAGATAGGGCCTAAAATATTTAACTTGCATTTATATGGCATATGCTTGTTTTTCGATGGAAGGATAGTTTATCTCCAAACCTTATAAGTCAAAATTCATGAAAGAAATACGTGATTTGTTTCATTCAACATCCTATTAAGTCAATACGTCTACAATAGATGAATCTGAAGCAAAGGTATTAAGTTGAAAATATTCACCATAGTCGGGACTAAATAATGTAGGTGCATCAGTGATGGCCTGCGAGAGCAACCTTTTCCCACTTGTCCCATTTGTATATTTCATATTTCTTAATCACCTCCTATATAGGCTTAACTATTTGAGCATAGTCAAAGATGAATTTTCGCAAGAAATTTATCTTTCCTAAGAAAGATTACATAGCCTTCTTATTCACTAGTAACTAGATTTGTGTAATAGATTTGACCCTCTCGGGATCAATTTTAATTCCACTCTTTGCAATGATGTTCCCTAAGAGAGTCCCTTCTAACACACCTGTTAGAGTAGGTTAGTTTATTATTCGAAGGTCTTTGAAAATTCATGAGTTTTGCTATCATACAAACGGTCAAACTCATAAACATTTTCACTGTCATAAGCTTGACCTTTTACTGACTGGAAATTCATTATGATGATGGTCATCACCTTGATCATTAAAGTTTAATCATCAAAGGGGTGTCTAAGCATTGAGAGATGTTATGACAATTATTGAGTCAAGGTATTGAGATTTTGTAAGGATGTCTACTTGATCATGTGTCTACAGTCAAAGGGATGATGTCAAAGCAGTATAGTCATTAATATCCAATCGTTTCCCTCTTTAAAAATCATATTTTTCACTCCTTCCTATCCCCTTATTCCCTTGTTATCTTAAAATTCCCCTATTCCTAAACATCCATATTGTCCCCATTTTCTATTTTAGGCCTAGACCCCCATTTTATCCCAAGTATAAGTTCCTAGGCCTAAAATTCCCTTACCTAAACATCATTTCGTATGATGATTAATCCCTATCCATATCCATTATATACATGTCATTCATCATACCCACATTATTTCCCTAGATTCTGTTATGCCCCCAACCTGCAAAATGATTGATTTTTGTGTGTTTTTCATGTGGAATGTTGATTAAACATCAAGTTCAATTGCGTTAAATAGAACTTTGAATCATTTTCAAAATCATTACAGAAAGCCACCATTTCATTATCTCTGATCATAAGTGAACGAATTGGTTATTCATGCAGGGAATTTAAGATTGGTCATGTATTGGAGGCAAGTTGCAAAGAAATTTAGACACTATGTTGCACTCTTGCTGCACAAAGGCTACTAAGGTCGTGCAGTGTTGTGCAGGGTTTTCAGTAGCATGTAGTTCATTCTCAAAGTTGTGAGAGGTAGGAGTGAGTGGCCTTGCCTGTGTATTCAATGTTTTATATTATGATTGAATTCTACCAAGCTTTTTCACATTCGTTGTTAAAGGAAAACCTGCTACGCACACTCAGTTTATCCATCAAGACTATAGTCAAATTTTCAAGTTTTCAGTTGTGTTTCATAAATGGGAAATGTAGTCATTTTATGATTTTGAAAGGTCGAAGTAAACTGTAAAGTGGATTTGAGTTTTTCTTGCTCACCTTCAACATCAGAAACCTACCCTGTCACCATTTCCCGATACAATTGTTTAAGTGAAATTGCTTTGTCATCGTTGCCTAGTATCGTACCCTCTAACTTGTACACGTAGCCTCTTTCAAAATTGAGTTTGACCTGCAAAGTATCAAGATTAAATGGCTCCTGTTGTCAACAAGAAAGGTGGGGATCTAGTGCTCACTCAGCCCAACACCCTAAACCTAATAAATTCCTCACCTACTATTAAGGTAGCTTTTGATAACATGGGTTGTATCCCTTTTTTCCAGAAGTTCCAAAAGGTAGGTCATAATATGAGGCTCGCCAATATGTTTGCGCTGAATTTTCATAATGGAGAAGTTAAGCTAGGAAACTTGGAGATTTTCTTGACTGAAAAGTTCATTGTTGATGCCACTAATCTCCCTACAATAGGGGGAAAATGGTTTTAAGGAGATGAACTAGACTTCCTAGCTTTCAAATAGTTTGTTAAACCATAACTCATGGCTAAGTTTTCTACAAATTTTCCCACTATATACCTTCAGGAGCAGTATATTAAACTTTTGAAAGTCATCCAAAGGTACTTCACCTATGAAGTCAGATTTAGTAGGGTATATCAGTATCATTTGAGGTTGTCGTGGCATTTTACAGAGAAAAAACCCATGAATTTACCTTATTTATTACTCAAAATCTTAGAGAGAATGGAAACCAAAGTTCATATTCAGAAGGACAATCATGTTTCCAGTTTATTTCAATTCTCTCTTATCAAAATTTTAGTCAAGTTTGGAGTTGAAAAGAAGAAAATGCATTGGTCTAATTTCCTTTCCAGTACTGATTTGTTGCCTCAAGTTGGGTCCTCATCACTGAAAAATGGATGAGAAAGAACATAAAGTACAAGAAACACTTAAGAAGGAACTCATCCACCTAGTCAAGGAGACAAAATTAGCGAAAAATGAGGATGAAAAGCCAAGCAAAGAACTCATAGCAAGATTGGTAAGAAGGCTAAGAAGCAAGGCATAAAGGGTAAGAAGGCAACCGAAGAAGAAAAAGTGCAGGTGGCATCATCATAGTCTATGAAGGTTAAGGTAAAGGTTGAAGAAACAATCCAAGATGAGTTTGTAATGAGATGTAGGACAAGGTCAACGATAAAAAATAATGAGGAAGAACCAGCCCCTCAAGTAGTGGTATAAATTTCTGAAGATAGATAAGGAGACAAAAAAGAAGATATAGAGAGGAAGAAGTGAAAGGAGATTAAATAATGTAGCCAGTGTAGAAGGAAGATATAAAACAATCTGAACAAGGCGTTATACAATATGAAGAAGAGGACCCAAAGATGGTCAGGATGAAAGAATCTCTTCCAAAATACCAAATGAAGATATCATTTCTTGAAAATAAAAATAGAGATTTTAAGCAAATAGGTCAACCAACAGTTGGAAATATTGAAACACCTCCTAAATCTCTTGCCCAATACAAAGAGAAACGTGTCTCATTTGTTGAACAGGCCAAAGAGATTGCAATGGAATCCAGTGGACCCTCAACAAGACCATCCAAATCAAAACTCAATTATGTACAACAGTTGAGAAAGGTGGCTCAAGCACCTGGAAAGCCACATTTTGATCAGTGGAAAGAATATCATATATGCCTAGAAGAGCTGGAGGAGATTCAAGAACAATTCAATAGGTTCAGACAAGCAAATTAGAGTTACAAGAGATTTGTGCAACATATTCTTGAGAATTGTGACAAAGAAGTTCATGAGGCGTCTAGGGCCCTTGAAAGAGGTATGCATTTTGTAACATTATCCATTCTAGAGAAGAGACAATGTAAAAATTTATATGTCAACAATTTGGTGTTGGATGCAAAGTAAGGAGCATGAAGCGGAGTTTAGATAAGGCATGGGGATTAGTAAATAAGTATAAAGAAGCAACTAAAGTATCTTCTCTTGAAAGGGTGCCTAGACTGAAGTCTAAGCTTATGGCTGAAGCTAAACCTACTCTCTTATCACCCATTGAAAAAAATTACCCCACTCCTCAAGCCTCAAAGAAACAAGCCTCCAACAGCAAGACTTCAGGCAAAAGGAAGAGGAGGTAATCAAGCCTCACTTCAAGTTTAAAATTTTGTTTTAATTTCAAAAGTTGTTGATGTTGTTTTATTTAGAAAAGTAGTATGAATTTGGTGTTTTGGAGTGTCATTTAGTAGCACAGTGGAATTTTGTTTAGGCTAGAGGGCATTCAACAAGCAGTTTTGAAAATTCGCTACGCAGTCACTGCGCAAACCATGCCCACACTCTTGCATGCATATTGGAAGTGTTAGGTCCCTATACTACTAGTGTAACCCCTTATTATTATTAGTACAACCCCCTTATTATATCGTTGTGCCCATGTAGTCCCCATATTGTTATTACTGTGCCTCATAGAAGCCCATTATTGTTATAATTGTGCCCTTACATTATTATTGTTATGTCGGCTCTAATTATATTATGACCCCTTAGACTCTCCTATATAGAAAAGAGGTCTTGTCATTTGTATCATCCAATAATTTTTCATTTGTGTAATGTAAAGGAGGTTTCCCCCTCGAAGAGGCTTATTTCTAAGGCATTGATCTTTCTTTTCTATCTTTTTGTGAGTTGGTTTCATAACATTTGGTATTTGAGCTTTGGATTCTAGGGTTTTGCTACTCCTAACAGGTCATCATGGCATTTTCACTATAACAGTTTTTCTATGAGGTTTCAGAAGCTAAAAAAAAAACCATTTGAGATGAAATCTCACTCCTCGGGTCCAAATTTCAGATCTTGTCTCACAATATTTTATGATATATGATCTGATGAAGTTAGGGTTTTTTGCAAGCTCCAAAATTTCATCTAAAATAGGTCATCGTGGAATTTTCACTATAACTTTTTCACTACGAAGTTTCAAAACCTAAAAACAAAACCCATTTGACAAGAAGTCGATCTGAAACTCGGTTCAAAATTTCTGATCTTGTCTCGCTATATTTTTGGATATATGATGTAGGGAATTTAGGGTTTTTGCAAACTCCCAAATTACATCCTAAAAAAGTGACCTTGGGAAAATCGTCATAACTTTCTCGCTGAGCATCAAATTGAAATTTCGTAAGAATTTACAAAAAGAGAACAGACTTTATTTTGTTTGGGTATAATTTTTAGAACCTAAGGTTGAAATAGTGACATGTGGCACGTCGTACAAATTCACTCTACTAATCTAGTCTATAATTAGATCATCGCGGGAGATTGGGAATAAATCTTTCGTTATGAATCCAATTGTGATTAGACTTGTAGAGTTAGAAAGAGGATTCAGAGGGTTACTACATACCAAAATTTAAGAACTTAAAGATCTGAAAGTATAGAGTTATAGTTTTTTCAAGATCGAGCTCCTAAAATCAAGAAAAAGCAAGATCAGGAAGTTTGATGGCAAGGATCCGGTAAATTGGATACTAGAGATGGAGAAATATTTTGATCTACATGGTGTACCACTATTACAAAAGGTACGTATTGCATCTAATTATTTAGAACCAAATCAATTTTTACGGTATAAAGGGCTTTGTTCTCGTAAACCACTTGTCACGTGGTCAATTTTCACAGAGGAAATGACAGCACATTATGAGGATACAAAGAGAAACACCTTCTGTAGCCAATTGATAAATCTCAAACGAAAGGGTTCAATGGCAGAGCACATTGAGCACTTCCAAAAATTGAATATAAGGGTAAATGATATTCTAGAGAATAAAATGGTTGATGTCTTCATAGGGACTTTAAAGGATAACATTCAACACGAGGTTCGTCTTTGGGAACCTGATTCAGTGGAGAAGGCATTCAAGTTGGCAAGAAAAATTGAAAGTGAAATTATGGAAACAAGTAATCCCACCACTCACAACTATAATCATGGAAGTGCTTTTTTCTCCTAGCCTTCCAAAACCTACAAGGTTTACACCACAACAGTTGGAAGAAAAAAGAGAAAAAGGGCTTTGTTATAATTGTGATAACAAATACACTAAAGGTCATAAGTGTGTTGAGAAGAAATTATTTTACATAGATTATGAAGAGGAGGAAGAAAAGGATCAAGAAACATCAAAAGAAGAGGATATACACCAGGAACCCACCCCAGAGAAAGAAGAAATGGATCTGACCATATCTTGTAAAGCAATGGAAAGGATTACCACTCCTCAAACTCTCAAGATAGAAGGACTTATCAAGAAGAAAAAGGTTCAAGAAGTGAAAGATCACATGGAGAAAGAATAAATGAATCCAACCATATCTTGTAATTCATTTGCCGGAATTATCACTCCTAAAACTATCAGTATAGAAGGACATATCAAGAATAAAAATGTTCAAGAAGTGAAAGATCACATCAAGCATCAAGAAATGAATTCGACCATATCTTGTAATGCATTGGAAGAAATTACCACTCCTCAAACTATCAGGATAGAAGGACATATCATGAAGAAAAAAGTAATAGTGTTGATTGATTCAGGCAATACCCATAATTTTATTCATTGTAAGATAGCCAAGGAATTGAATTTCTTCCTATATCCAGCACCAAAGTGTCAAGTGATAGTTGCAAGTCGAGGAACCATAAATTGCACTGGAAAGTGCCATAATATCAAGCTATCCATGGGAGAATATGTATTGAATAGCCCAATGCTTTCCATTCCAATGGGTGGTGCTGATGTTTTACTAGGAGCCCAATGGCTACAATCTTTGGGTACGATAGCTTTTAAATTTCAAGAACTTTTCTTGAATTTTTTTTGGGAAGGAAAGGAAGTTGAATTGAGGGGTATCGAAGGGAAATCAGGAAATATAATCAACTCTAACAGCATGATAAAGCTTCTAAATAAAGAACAATGGGGTGTAATTGCACAATTATATTCACTAGAGGATCCCACATCGAAATCATGTATTTCTCTAGATCTCCAAAACGTTTTGGACAATCATTCCAAGGTATTTGAGACTCCTAAAGGCCTCCCACCTATTCGTGATCATGATCATGCTATTCATTTGATTCCAGGAAGTGTTCCTCCAAACATCAAACCTTACAATAATCCATATGCCCAAAGGAGTGGGAACTCATTCAAAAGTTGCAAAAGATCCTAGTTCAGACAGTATTGTGTGAGAACTTGACAAGGAAGGAAAACTCATACTGGAACCTGAAGCAGTCAAGAACCAAGAATCAACAGCTACAAAATAGAACAATTACAGAGTATATTCATCAAAGTGAAGAACTTACCCGCTGAATATTCCACATGGGAGGACAAGAATTTATATAGAAGCATCAAGAAATTACTCAAGCATTGAGGACAAACACTTTTGAAGGGAGAGGGCATGTTAGGTCCCTATACTACTAGTGTAACCCCTTATTATTATTAGTACAACCCCCTTATTATATTGTTGTGCCCATGTAGTCCACATATTGTTATTATTGTGCCTCATAGAAGCCCACTATTGTTATTATTGTACCCTTACATTATTATTGTTATGTCAGCTTTGATTATATTATGACCCCTTAGAATCCTATGTATAGAAAGTAGGTCTTGTCATTTGTATCATCCAAGAATTTTTCATTTGTGTAATGTAAAGGAGGTTTCCCCCTCGAAGAGGCTTGTTTCTAAGGCGTTGATCTTTCCTTTCTATCTTTCTATGAGCTGGTTTCATAATAGGGAGTAAGCCACCTGTTAGGATTTTAAGGGGTTGACATGGAGTAGATGTGGCAACTAGCTCAAGCCTTCAATTATCAGCCACGTATCAGTTTGGAAAGCAAAAAAGCATCGGTCGTTGCACAGCTACTACATAGCCTTTGCACAGTCAATAATCATCTTTTGTGTTTTTTTCTATTTTCATTTCATGATGATCATCTTCGAAGATAATACTATTTTATTTTAGAAAAAGTTTAGTTTTAAAGTCAAAAAACACTTTATTGTTTTTGTTTTTTAGGAAAAACATTTAAAACAACAAATTTCCTCTGTTTGGTTTTGGGATCGATCCATTGTTTGGATCAGTGATGCAATGAATTCAGACTCTTGTTATGCTTTGTATATGTCTATTTAAACTGTGAAATACATATGAAATGGTTGTTGTTGGTTCAACATTATTGTGGACTGGTATTAGAGATTATGTGATTGTGATCAATTTTCATGTATGGAATGCTTATGACTTGAGGGTTTATCAATTATTGTCTGCAAGGATACTTATGGTATGACACTTTGGAGTTATTCTTATACATTTATCAGTTATTCAATCATTTCTTCTCTATAGTTTCTTGTGTATGGGTACAATGATTTCAATTGTGTTAGAATTCAGTTTAAACTGCTCTAAAACAATTGTGTCCATATTTTAGTTGCAAATGAAATATTACATACCTATGCATGTTGTTACTTTTGTTCAATTTCTTTTTGATGTATAAGAAGTATGGTTATGTGCAATGAAAAAGGATTTGTGATTTTTTTCTCTCCCCTATACTACAACTCATTTCTCTCCAAAGCTTATGCTTAACAAGCCTTTGTGGCTGATATTGGTTTTACTTGCATAAGTAAAGTGGGTAGAAAGTCGAATTGATGACATATTTCCATCCTCTTCGGTCATTCATATTTCAACCAAACATTTCAAATTTCCTTTTCAAATCTATTCTCTGCATACCATATAGTCAAAATCTTTAGTTTTCATAAGTTGAAGGAGCCCCCTCCAGTTGGAGAAGACCAGTCTCTAAGCCCAAAGAGGTTTGTGGTTAACTCTAAGCTTTATCCTTTCAGCCTAGAGAAAGCTATGGAGTGCTAACATATTGGCATCGTTGGGGGATTGAAAAGTCTAGTTCTCCCGAGAAGTTATATTTTTCAAAGTTACATCATAGTTTGAATGTTAAGATTGCTACGAGTGTTAGTTAATTTCACTACATGAAAATTTATCTGAGAACATATGGCTTCTAGGAGGTTTACTAGGTAGAATCTTGACCCAAATATCCCCATAGTTGTTTTTTATCTTGAACAACTACTTGGGAAGGAAAGAGTTGTGGTGGAAATTCAAGTTAGTAAGTGCCCTCTCAAGAGATCTGTTTCTTCACCACAAATCTCCTCTAAAATTCCTTTGTTCAAAATGAGATCTTGCTCAAATATCTCTAAAATTCTAGAATATTCATGCATATCTAGTTCTCATACCTCATTCCCAGAGATAGAGTCTAGTCAAAATGTCCTTCAACAGTTTAGTAAACTTAAAGGCTTGGTTAAAAAAGTTCAGAAAGATGTCGAAAATACAGTCTTATATCAAAAAATGGCCTCTGCTCAACCTAGTTTAAATCCTAGTTCTATTGTCACATCACCTCAAAATCCCTCATTACTTGTTTCAACCTTATTTCAGCAAGGTGTACCATCCTTAGTTGTTTCAGTCACACCATCCATCAGTCATCTAGCTTCTCATACAGTAGTCATGGTAGCAAGATATGCCCCTCTGGTTTTGTCTACTCAAATTCATGATTTACCTCTTAATTATGATCAGAGGCTTCCCCAATATGATGGTGCAGGAGAAATTACTACTAAGAAGCATGTTGATAAGGTTGGTGATTTTGTAGATTTGAAGTGGACCACGATGATGTTAAAATCATATTATTTTCTTAGAGTTTTTTCGGTGATGTCAATAAATGGTTCAAGAGTTCTCTCCTGGGAGCTTTTGCAATTTATCAAGAGTTGGAAGATGCAGTTCTTGCAAGGTGGGGTGAAAAGAATAATCTCTTGCAAATTCAAGCTAAGTATAATAATCTAAAACGACATCCCAGAGAAATTGTTTTGGATTTTTCTGTAAGGTTCAATAAACTATATAATTCAATTCTTGCATAGCTCAAGCCTCCTCCTGGGCTAGTGATCTGTTGTTGAATGTTAGTTTTGTTATGCTAATTTCAACTTCATATTTATAAACAAAATCTTCTTTATTTCTTCATGTGCATAGGTTCCCTTATGGTGTTTGTGAATGTAAACAGGTAAATTTTATCATGTTTTATGTGAAATTCATGAGAAAAATGGCATGAAAAACAAGTGTTGAACAACAGCAAGTAAATTTACAACAAACCATCAAAATTAACACTTAACACAGTGTTTTGATGAAGGAGTTCACCCCTCCTGGGCTACATCTCCTTGGTCTAGCTTCCATGGCTTGGGCATTTGTATTAACTCAATAATGGGAAAAAGTGTTGTTTAAAATGCTCTACTACTCCTGAAACCTGCTTCAATGTGTTCATAATGCTCAAATCAACTAGGAACACCTTTTCTTGATCCCAATTTGGTTGAATTTTGCTCCAGTTATGGTCAAAATTGTTTTCCATAGGAAAAATCCTCTAAAACTAGAGGAACTCTAGTTAGTCCCACTAAAAATGGAGTTAGTGCCAAATTTGGTGGTACCACTGAATTTTCCACCAAGTTAACTTCAGTTTAACTGTGCACTTAATTAATAATTAAATATGTTTAATTAAGCACTAATTGTGCTTAACGAAAATCCCGCACGGTTTTATAATCATTGATTGGCGGTTTGTGTGGATAACAAACACATGTGATGGCATAAAGTTCATGGTTATAGTTTGTTGGCACGGTTTTACTAATTGTTGTCTTGGCGGTTATCAAGACTAGTCACATGGAGGGGGTTGGCCCACGAGTTGGCTCCCTTCTAACCCCTAAACACCATTTCATTAAACTTTAAATATACGCGGAACCCATACATTGTTAAGAACCACATCGACGGTATAATGGTAAGTCGTTGTGTTTGTTAGGGTGAGGTCGCAAGTTCGACCCCACCGACCTACCCATTACTTTTCATTGTGCACCAATTGAACCCGACCTTTGGGAAGGGACACATAGCGACCTCCGAGCTTGCCATTTGTCCCCTCCTCATTGTTCCACCATTAACCAATAATAACATGCCACATCACCACACATGATAACCAATAAAAACATGACACTTGTCGAAATATGATTGAGCATTGATTTACCTTTGACCCTACCCAGTCACCTACCATGTCAATAGTACGAACTATTGACTGTGCAGTGACTGTACATTTTTTTTTAAATTCCACTATTTGGAAAAGCAGACAGAATGTGATATCTTCCTCATATGAACTTGGTTTTGATTTAAATGCGCTGCGTTGGGATCGCATTTCTAATATGGATGCATTCGTTTAGGTTTCAAGTGATTCTAAGAACATTGATTTTTGAGCTAAATATTGAGCACTTGATCATTCCTCCCCACTAGAAGCCTTTTGGACCCCAAAAGATATAATCAATTGTTCAGCAGGTAAGGGTAAAGCTACCTTGCCTTCTTGATCTACAACCATTTTTTTTTAGAAGGCTTTTGTCCCTTGAGTCCCACTCTAAGGTATTAGACATTCCCTCTTTTCAAAGTTTTGGTTCTTCTGTCAAGTATGAGATCCTGTTGAAGCTCATCAAGATATTCTGGAGAGAAGTCATCTATTGATGGAAGCTGAACATGCTCTCCTTGATCATCAATCAAAGGAACCTCAAAAAATCTCAAATTATCAATATTAACAACATAGTATATTTGCATATAAGGAGGCAAATCTGGCTTAAATGCATCGTTACCAATCCTTTCTAGAATTTTAAAAGGACCATAATGGATTGGCTTAAGCTTTTTACCTTCACCTTGAAGTATCTCTTTTCTCATATATAACCAAACCTCATCTCCAACTTGAAATTTGTGATTGATACGGTGTTTGTCATGCCTTGCCTTGTAGTTGCTTTGACTCTTTTCAAGTTGTTCCTACACTGTGTGATGTATCAACTGAATTTGCTCAATGAACTTCCTTGCCTTATTGACGTCACTATTACCATCGATGGCGACATCTTTCTCAAAGATGAAGTCGAATGGAAATCATGGAAAGTACCCAAAACATGCTTCAAATGGCAATGTATTTGTGTAAGAATGCTTTGCCCTGTTGTATGCATGTTGTATGTAATGCAATTGTTCATTCCACAACTTGGGATGTTTGTTACAATATCCTCTAAGAAGATGAATGATTGTCCTATTGACCTCCTCGATTTGTCCATATGTTTGCAGATGAAAGGTTGTACTCTTCTTCAACTTAGTGCCCATCATGTCCCACAAATTTGACCAAAAATTCCCAACAAATTGGTAATCTTGATCACTTACAATGGAAGTAGGAAGACCAAAATGAACCCAAATATTTTGGAAGAAAAGATGAGTTGTTTGTTTAGCTGTAATTTTCTTTTTACATGGTATTAGAATACACATTTTGATGAACTTGTCTACAACTACATACAAGTAATCATGACCTTTCCTTGACAATGGAATACCTCCTACAAAATCCATTGAGATACTCTCCCATGGACATGAAGGTACCGGAAGTGGAGTGTACAATCCTAGTTTTCTATTGCTAGGCTTACTTTTTGCACACAAAGAACATCCTCTAATGAAACGAGATACATTATCAAACATGCGTGGCCAATAACAATACCTTTGGAGATTTTCTATTGTCTTGCCTACACCAAAGTGTCCAGCATTCAATGAAGTGTGCACCTCCCTTATGATATTGTTTCTTTCTCCCTATGGAATACATAACTTGCCCAAGTGATACAACAAACTGTTATGTACATGGTAATCTAATTCTTCAATTTGGTTTCCTTGCCTCAATCTTGCATACACATCTTGAAAGTCATTATCATATGCATATTGCTCAATGTAATTTTCATGTAAAATGGAATTATGATTGAGTATAATAGATGAATTTAAAATAGGCCTAGAAAGCATATCAACTACCTTATTGTAGATTCCATTTTTTTACTTGATAACCAAGTGACATTGTTGTAGAAAATCCATCCATCTGAAATGTCATGATTGTTGCAACTTTGACTGTGACTGTATGTACTGCAATGGTTGATGGTCGGTATGGATAATGGTCTCCTTCCCCATCAAGTAGTGTTCCCATTTTTTGATACTTTGTACCAATGCGTAAATTTATTTCTCATAAGTGGGATAGTTAGTTACAACTCCATTAAAAATTTCATAATGAAATGAAATGGGCTTACCATGCTGCATAAGAACTACTCCCATGACGTAACCACTAGCATCCATTTGAATGTCAAATGGTTGTCTAAGATCCAAAAGAGCCAATACTGATGTTGAATTGATATTTTTCTTTAAAGCATCAAATTCTTTCTGTTTTACACCTCCCCAATGGAATACTTTCTTGACACTAGTCAATGCATGTAATGGTGCTGCAATGGAAGAAAAATTAGCAATAAATTTCCTCCAATATTGTGTTGCCCCAAGAAAACTTCTTACCTCTGTAACTCTATTAGGTTTGGGCCAATTTAGAATGGCCTCAACCTTAGAGGGGTCTATCTTCAGCTCATCTCCTCTAACAGTGTGTCCCAAATACACTAAATAAGTCTTGCCAAATTCACACTTTGGCATCTTTAAAAACAACTATTCTTTTTCCAAGACATCAAGTACTTTGTTCACATGCATGACATGTTCATCTCTGGATTTGCTGAATATGAGAATATCATCTAAGTAAACAATGACAAAGTCATCTAGAAATGGTCTCAATACATCATTCATAACTCTCATGAAAGTGGTTGGAGCATTTGTAAGGCCGAAAGGCATAACAAGCCACTCAAACTATCCTTGTTTAGTTTTAAATGTGGTTTTCCAAATGTCGTCTTCATTTATTCTAACTTGATGTTAACCACTTTGTAATTCTAACTTAGTGAAATACTTTGCATACCTGAATTGATCAAGAAAATCATCAATTCTTGCGGGTGGATAAAGATTCTTTACCATTATTTTTTTCAATGCATGTAAATCCACACACATGTGCCAAGTCTCTTCCTTCTTTGGCACCAAGACAATGGGTGAACCACATGGCAAAGTAGATGGGCATATGATACCTTTTTTCAGCAATTCTTGAATTTGCTTCTTGATTTCCATGCCCTACATAAACGACATGCGATACATGCCAATGTTTGGAAGTGGAACATCCTGTTGTAGTTGCATCTCATGTTGAATTCCCCTCTTTGGAGGTAACCCCTTCGATTCTTGAAACATCTCACCATGCTTGCTTACCACACCAAACAAATCAGATTTTAATTTTTCATCACAACCTTCAAAAGATTCATAATCAATATCATTCTTTTTGTTATCATGAGAAGCAAAAAAAATTTACTTGCATTTACTAGTCTCTTCATCTGCCCTGCATTAACCAAAGAAATGTTTAATTTTTTGCGATGGGTTCTCACAATGTACTCCACTCCATTCTTGAGCAATAAGTATTTGTTCTCATGGTGATAAAATATTCCTTTCCTTACAAATATGGACTACCCAAAATGATTCCTAAGATGTCAAGTGGAACTACATCTAACTCAACTTCATCAATGAACTTTTCAGTAATGGAAAAACTTGAATAAGAATTTCCTTGTAACCTACAAATTTGCATTATTGACTATCCAACCCAATGTATATGGATTATGATGAGGTACAGTTTCAACGTTAATATTTTTGACCAAGTCTTCTGAAATCAAGTTTGATTGTGACCCACTATCAAATAATGCATCAATATTTGTGTGATTTGAAATTACCCTTACACGGAACAATTCTATTCTCGATTCTTCATTTGGAGTGTTGTTATGACTGTGTGAGGAACTAGTGCTTGCAACAGCTTCTTTTCCTTTTGTGACCATGGCTGAAATCTTGGTCTCATCACCAGAATTCCATCCAAGATTATGTTGTGTGGTAGCAGTCATCTTTTGTTTTCCCTTATTGTTTGGTTTCTTAGTCCTTAGTTCGGGATGTAAATTCCAACAATGGGTTTCATCATGCCCAGTTTTGGAACAATGTTGGCATATAGTTTTCTCCTCTTCTTTCTTCACACTTGCATTCTTCTTTCCCTTCCATTTTCCTCCCTTCTCTTTTTCCTTACCCTTGAATGGCTTCTTCTTACTACCCTCTTCCTGAATGTTCTTTCCCCTTGCTTCAAGGTGTGTGGCTTGCACACATACCTCATCCAAATTGCTTGGATTGAACATAAGGATAGTATGTTTTAAATAGGAATGTAAAAGCCCAATATATTTCAACAATATATCTTGGGAATTCAAGTTTACTCCTAACAACAAAACCCTCTTTCTAAACTCCTAGGTATAGTCTTGAACTGTTTGGCCTTTGAGCTGCCTAAAATTTTGCCAACTCATAATGGCTTTTTGCATATAGGCTAAAGGATAAAACTGTCTTTTAATAAAAGAAACAAATTCAACCCAAGAAATGGATATCTTACCATGAATTTTCATTTCCTCTTGAGTCTTTGTTTCCCACCAGACTAATGATGCTCCTTCTAGCCTCAATGAAGCCAACTGGACCTTTATGTCATCTTCTTGAAGGTTTTGAATTCTGCAATAAACCACCAATTGTCGAATCCAATTATCTAACTTTTCTGCATTCACCTCACCATTGTACGTGGGAATTTTAATGTCCAATTTGAGTAAGGGAGTTTTCTCCTTTGGGGTTTTTGAATGAGTATGAACAGTTTTTGTGGTGGAAGTGGAAGATGATGTTGTTTGAGATGTTGACGATGATGAAGATGATGAGGAAGATGATGAAGATGGTGGAGATGGAGGAGGATTTCCTCCATTTCCCTTTGAATCCTTCTTTTCATATTTTTTATCTCTTGAGCTTCCCTCTCCATGTGGAGGCTTAGAACTCTCTCCGACCATTCTAGTATTCCTCTCTTCATAGAGGACTCTAACCATGTCAGTTAAGTAATAGAAATAATTCTTGAATGCTTCCTCTTCTGAAAGACCTTTAGTCTCTCTCGCTCCAGACATGATGGCTTTGGATTCAATCTCAGCTTCTAGTACTGCTTGTACCTCCTCAATCTCAATTGAAGATAAAACTTGAGGTGCTTCAAGTGTAGCTGGGATTGGAACTTTGGGTGGAGATTGTGGCCTTGTGGCTCTCCTTCTTTTGGGCATTACCTCAAGAGTTGCAACCAATAGTTTCCCTTCTCCTCTCTGCAACTTTAACCTTGTAAGCATCACAAATTTGCAACCATTAAAACCCTACTTACACAAAACTCAAGAAATCAAGAAAATAACCTTTGCTCTGATACCAACTTGATATGTTTTTGAATGTTAGTTTTGTTGTTCAAATTTCAACTTCAGATTTATAAATAAATTCTTGTAAATTGCTTCATGTGCATAAGTTCCCTTATGGTGTTTGTGAATGTAAACAGGTAAATTTTATCAAGTTTTATATGAAATTCATGAGAAAAATAGCATGAAAAATAAGTGTTGAACAGCAGCAAGTAAATGTACAGAAAACCATCTAAATGAACACTTAACACAGTGTTTTGATGAAGGAGTTCACCCCTCCTAGGCTACATCTCCTTGGTCCATCTTCCATGGCTTGGGCCTCTATATTAGCTCAATAATGGAAAAAGTGTTGTTTACAATGCTCTACTACTCCTGAAACCTACTTCAATGTGTTCAAAATGCTCAAATCAGCTAGGAACACCTTTTATTGATCCCAATTTGGTCGAATTTTTCTCCAATTATGGTCAAAAGTATTTTCCCTAGGAAAATTCCTCTAAAACTGGAGGAACTCTAGTTAGACCCGCTAAAAATGGAGATAGTGCCGAATTGGTGGTACTACCAAATTCTCCGCTAAGTTAACTGCATTTTCACTATGTGTTTAATTAATAATTAAACATGTTTAAATAAGCACTAATCATGCTAAACGAAAATCCTGCGTGGTTTTATAATCGTTGACCTGGAAGTTTGAGTGGATAGCAGACACATGTGATGGCGTAAAGTTCATGGTTATAGCTTGTTGGCATAATTTTACTGACCATTGGCTTGGAGGTTATCAATACTGGTCACATGGAGGGGGCTGGCCCATGGGTTGGCTCCCTCCTAACCCCCAACCATCATTGCATTAAACTTTAAATATACCTAGAACCAATACATTGTTAAGAATCACGTTGGTGGTATAATGGTAAGTCATTGTGTTTGTTGGGGTGAAGTCACGGGTTCAACCTCACTGACCTGCCCATTATTTTGCACTGTGTTCCAATTGAACCTGACCTTTAGGGAGGGAACGTGGCAGCCTCCAGGCTTGGCACTTGTCCCCTCCTCATTGTTCCACCATTAACCAGTAATAACATGCCATGTCACCACACATGGTAACCAATAAACCAAATGGCAATTTTCAAAATCTAATAGAGCATTCACTGAACTTTGACCTTGCGTCACCTGCCACGTTAGTAGTACGGACTGCGGACTGTGTAGTGACTGTACATTTTTTTTTTCAAAAATTCCATTGTTTGCAAAAGCGAACAGAATGTGATATCTTCCTCATAAGAACTCGGTTTTGAGTGAAACAAGTAGTTTTGGGATCATTTTTCTGATACGAACATGGTCGTTCAGGTTCCGAGTGATTCTGAGAACTTTGATTTTTGAGTTAAATACTAAGCACATGATCAGTTGGTCTTGTTTCATTGTCCTGATGCTTTTGACCCTAAAATGGCCTACCAACTTAGGGAAAGAAATATGGCAACACTGGAGGACATGCAAAATAGTGCAGTTAGTGTGGAGGCTAATTTGTTAGCAAATAAATCCAAAATGAAGTCAAAGAAAAGAGTCACCATAAAAAGAGGACTCTGCTACTTCTGTTGATGGCAAATTTGATACATTGGTCAAAAATATGGAGAAGATGATGGAGAAAATCTCTCTAATTGACTGGGCAATAGCTAGAGGACCCCAGATTGGTCCACAAATTAGAAATCCATATTTTCAAAGGCAACCACAGTTGCTAAACAAACCAAGGGAACAGAAGAGTCTAGAGTAATCATAGCAGCAAACAAGACCACCTTTTAAGTAGAATTATGCTCAAGATTAAGAAGAGGAGGAGGGGAAACTGCCAGAGGATCAAATTCTGTTTTTTAGTGATGGGCAACAAGATGTGTATCTAACTAAAGAAGATGAATAGCAGGAGTTGCTTGAAAATTTTGAGGCAGAGGATGAAGAATTTTGGTTTGCTTAGTCTCAAAATGATATGTTAATGACTGAATCCGAGGAATATAGGAAGGGATATCAAAATTCCATCATGCAATTGAAGCGACAATATAATTTGAGGAACAGAATTGTGGGCAGCAATACAGTGAAGCGATAAATACCAATCATCAGTACATCAAAGAAATAAATGACAACTAGTAATGTAAAGAAGGATGTCCCTAGTACAAGTATGCAAAAGAAGGATGTCCCTATTACAAGTGCCCAAAGAAAGGAACCTCCTATCACTATATTACAAAAAAAGAAAGATACATTTAAAGATGTTGCAGAAGAGAAGGAAGATTCCCATAAAGAAGTTGAAAAGGTTTCAAATCCCTTTAACCTTGAAGATGAAATTGCTAAATTAAAGATATCCATTCCTCTTGGTGAATTGGTAAACAATCAATATAAGTCTCAAATTTTAAAGGCACTTAGAGTAGACAAATACTCTGATACAGTCAACATAGTGGATGATCATCTAGCTATTTTTTTTGGACCAAAGATTGATGACAAAGCGCAAGATGGAGATGTTCATAATGCTATGCTAGACTCTGGAGCTTCACACAATCTAATGTTGAAAGTAATCATGCAATATTAGGCTTAGATATTAAAAGACCATACAAGGACTTGTATTCATTTGATTCCAGTAAAGTGAAGTGGTTGGGATTAATTAAGGATTTAGTGGTGTCCTTAACTCAAATTCCTTCAAAGCGTATGGTTATGGATATTGTGGTGGTGGACATACCTCCCAGGTATGGTATGTTTTTTTCCAGATCCTGGATGACAAAGTTGAACGCAACATTACAAACAGACATGTCCTACATCACAATTCTAGATTTTGGAGGTCAGTTGAGAAGGTTATACATGGAACCGCTCATGTAATACATGATTAGTAGTAAGGATAAACTTGTAAATCATCCGGTGTATGGTGTTCACTTTGATATCCACTCATTTGTGTTGTTCAATTCGGATTGTCCTAATGATGAAGAGATTGTTTTAGATGTAGAAGAGGAAAGGGACAGTGCTTAGAATTTAGAAATTTTGGGCAAATATCCTAAAAAAGACAATAGCATAAAATCAGTTGCTCCAAAAATTTCGGAAGAAGCAAACAGTGATAAAAATTATGATGAAGACAAACATGAAATGGAGGAACGGGACAGCAGCAAAGATGAGGAACAAAGTATCCAAACTGTCCATGAGAAATCTAAAAGCTTGAAGGTTGAAAAGGGTAAAAAAGAGCAAAAAACATAGCGTGTTTGGACCATGCATTTCAATGGGGAAGCCAGCAAATAAGGTGTTGATGCGAGGATATGGATAATCAACCCAAAGGTTGGTAAGTCAAAACTATGTTCCTACAAGTAAGTTTTTTTATTGCACTAACAATGTAGCGGAATACGAAGCTCTTATTTTGGGTCTGCAAAATTTGAAGAAATCGGAAGCTAGTAGAATAGTTGTCTATGAGGATTCTGAGCTGGTGCTTAGACAAGTCAAAGATGAATATCAAACCAAACACCCCCGAATGTGTGCTTATTATAATGTTGTCTTAGATTATTTGCATAATTATGTTGAGTACAATTTTTTAGTTGTTCCTAGGAGGGATAATGTTGTTGCAGACGCATTAGCCACTTCAGCCTCTGATTTTGAAATTCGCAGTAGTGTTAAAGGGAAATATAAGGTAGAAGTTAGGCATAGGCCTGTTGTCCCAAATAACATGAAGCAATGACAAGTCTTAAAATGACAAGCAGTTGGAGAATTGTTCACTGACGAAGGAAGAATTTTCCAAAATGAAATTGGAAAGGGATGGTGGATGGGAAGATATAGATAAAGAAAGTTTTATTAATTAGTTGAAGGAAGAATTAGATAAGAAGGGTACTGAGTTAAAAATATTGTAGCTCAAATACAATGTCCTTCCAAGAGGGCTTGTACCTTTGGAGGAATTATTTGACTAGAATGATGTGGCTAAGAGGCCAAAACTAGTACCTATAGGAGAAGGAATTGAAGAATGAAAAATAGGTACAACAAAACACCCAAAAATGATAAATTTGTCCAAAATTTTGAGTCCAAAAATGAAGAGAAAATATTTGCAGTTATTGACTAAATTTTCTAATGTGTTTGCATGGGGGTATGCAGACATAAAAGTGTATGACAAAAACATTATTCAGCATACAATACCAGTCAAAACAGATCAGAAACCATTTAAGCAAACGTTGTGAAGAACAAAACCGGTGTTGTTGCCCCTGATTGAAAAAGAGGTAAGGAAGTTGTTTGATGCTGGAATAATAGTACCTCTTAGATTTTCTGATTGGTTGTCTAACTTGGTACCAGTTAGAAAGAAGACTAGTGAGATTAGATTATGTATATATTTTAGCAATTTGAATAGGGTGTCACTCAAAGACAATTATCCACTACCGAAAATGGGCCATATACTTCAAAATGTTGTTGGTGTGAGAAGAATGTCATTGTTGGATGGTTTTTCTGGGTATAACCAAATTCTGTTTCACTTGAAAGACCAAGATAAGACTACTTTTACTACACCTTGGGGGACTTTCAAATATGCCAAGATGTCGTTCAGTCTAATGAATGTAGGAGCGACATTTCAATGAGATATGGACATATCTTTTGTAAAAGAAAAGTGTATGTTTCTTGTCATATACCTTCATGATATTATTTTTTACTCACAGTTTGTTGATGAGCATTTACATCACTTAAGAGTAGTATTTGAGAAGTGTAGGAAACACGACATTTCATTAAACCACAAGAAATCATTGTTTGGATTGAAGGAAACTTTTTGGGTCATATTATTTTGAAAGATGGCATCAAAATAAACCCTAATAGAGTTTTAGTGATTCAGAAAATTGACAGTCCTAGGAGTAAAAAAGAGATTCAGTCCTTTTTGGGCAGAATTAATTTTTTGAAAATGTTTACTCTGAATCTGGCTCAAATTTCCAGAAAAATCACAAACATGTTGAAGCATGACAATGAGGTGAAATGGGGTGAAGATAGTAGGAAATATTTTAATAAATTCAAAGCAGCATTGTCCCATGCTCCCACATTGGCTAGTCTGGATTATACACATGAGTTCATAGTATTTTATTTTGCATCTGAGCACAGTATCATTGTTGTCCTATTGCAGAAAAATCAGCAGGGAGTCATATATCCTATTGCATTTTTTAGCAAGGTGCTCAAATATTATGCGCTCAAATATGACATAATGGAAAAACAAGCATTTTATCTTGCTAAGGCCTTGAAGGATTTTTGGGTATACAATTTTCATTCTCATGTTGTGGCTTTTGTGCTTAGTGCTGCAGTAGAAAACATCTTAACTCAAAGTGACCCAAATGGAGGGAGGGGTAAGCAGATCATTGCAATACTCGAATATGACATAAATATCAAACCAAAAAAATTGATTAAAGGTTAAGGCTTGGCTTGAATGATGGCAGAATCCAATTTGAAATCTCTCCAAATCAATTTCTTAGTTGTCCTAGCAGAAGAGGATTTCTCAAGCAATGTCCAACAAGTTCCAGAAATTTTTGTTGCCTCACCTTGGTATGATGATATTTTATATGTGTTGCAGCATTTACAAGCACCTCCAAATTGGCCTAAAATTAAATCTTTCTTTAAAGTTAAAGGCTGTAAAATTTTGTATTATTGATCAGTTCTTCTACTGGAAGGATCCTGGTGGAATGTTGCTCAATTTCTTATTAGAAGATGAGGCTCAAGAAATAATGGAGTAGTTTCACAAAGGGGATTGTGGTGGGGACTTGTATTAGAAAACCACAGCGAACAAGATCTTAAGCATTGGCCTTTATTGGCCCAGCTTGTTTGTTGATGTTTATAAAAAGGTGGCCAACTGTCGGGTATGCCAGATGTTTGAGGGAAGAAAGAAGTTGCTCATGCTGCCCCTAAAGCCTATAGAAGTTTAGTCACCTTCTCAGCAATGGGAACTTGATTTTATTGGTGAAATTCATCCCACTTCTTCTAGATAGCACAAGTGGATATTGACAACAACTGACTATTTTACCAAGTGGATTGAGGTAGCCCCAACTAGACAAGCTACGGACACAGTAATCACCTAGTTTTTGGAAGGTAATATTTTGTCTCATTTTGGTTGTCCACGAAATATTATCACAGATAATTCCACTACTTTTTTTAAAGATGATAGAGTGTTGTCACAAATATAACACTATTTTAGGAAATTCTATAGCCTATTACCCTCAAGGTAATGGCTTGTCAGAATCCTCAAACAATGTTAGAAAAATATTATATATGGAAAAGAAATAAAAGACATATAATATGCGGAAAACCACAAACACATAAAACCAGAGAGACACAGATATATGTGGTTCACCCAGTTTGGGCTACGTCCACCCCAAACAGCCAGTCCTTCCTTTCTATTATCTAGCAAAATGAAGAGACACAACCTACAGCAGATCTGTTGTAATATCCTCTATTTTCTCTCACAGTCTCACCTATCTGTTTCTCACTCTGAGAATACACATATATTCCACAGCCTCAATACAATACCCTCATACAAAGAGAGGGTTTTCCTTCTAGGGAAAAAAACCCTAAAATAAACATAAATTATACCATCAGATCATCCACCTAATGAATGGCCCAAATTGACTAGAAATTACTATACTTTTATAGGGCAATTTTACATCTTTTTTTAGCTTCGGGGGCACTGCCTCCAAAAACCCCGCACCCCCCGGTGCATGGAGGGGTGTACAATCTTCGTGGGGTATACATCTGGCTGAAACAAAGACCTCTAAATTAGGATGATAATCATGCTTCACGCCCAACAAACAAAATTTTGGTAAATATTATCAAGAAAATGCTACAAGAAAATAAGACGAGTTGGCACAAAAATTCGATACATGCGTTGTGGGCAGATTGTGTGAATACTAAGAAATCGATAGGCATGTTTCCGTTTCAGTTGGTCTATGGAACAAATGCATTCTTTTCTTCCTTGTTGGAAGTCCCAGTTATGAAGTTGTTGCAAGAGGTTGAGGTAAAGTCAAATGACATGTAGCGAACGATTGGCCAAATGATTCAACTTCAGCAGTCTAGAGAAGAGGTAT
Source organism: Pinus taeda (assembly GCA_000404065.3). Lineage (NCBI taxonomy): Eukaryota > Viridiplantae > Streptophyta > Pinopsida > Pinales > Pinaceae > Pinus > Pinus taeda. Next base: position 39,719 of record APFE031000289.1, read on the forward strand.
TTAAAAATACACATTTGATACTAGATAGAATAAAAATAATTTATGATAAAAGAACGAAGGTAGCTGATTTTCAAATTGGATATTTGGTATTAAAGTGGGATGCTCGAAATGAAGATAAGGGCCAACATGGAAAATTTGAAAAGCTATGGAAAGGACCTTTTAAGATTGTTGCAATCAAGGGAAAAAATGTTTATCTTCTTGAGTATTTAGCTGATCAACCAATCGGAGCAGGGCCTATAAATGGCAGTCTGCTAAAGAATTTTCTCACATAATTTCACAGTTGTAATATCATCTCATTGTCTATACCATTTTACTTTTGAATAATGCAAGTGTTGGTAGTAGGAATTGGGATTTGAAGCCTATGGTGAAGGCCATGAGGTCCTGGATTTTTGCTGCCATAAATAAGTCAATTTTTCAAATAAGAGTCTGTCGATCATGTAGTCTTTTTCAGTCAATCTGGTCAATAAATGTTTCTAGAATTGTAAGTCTTTTTCTCAAATTTTCACATTATTTATGTTGCCTAATGGATAGGATTCTGATATGAAACGTCGTTCTTGGAACCTCATAGGGATGCTTCCATCCCCAACGGAGCCAATGTTAGAGTAGGTTAGTTTATTAGTTAAAGATCTTTGAAAATTCATGAGTTTTGTTGTCATACAAAGGGTTAAACTCATAAACATTTTCATTGTCATAAGTTTCACCTTTTACTGACTGGCAAGTCATTGTGAACCTAGTCATCACCTTGATCATTAAAGTTCAATCATGGGAAGGGTTGTCAAAGCATTGAGAAATGCTATGACGACTGTTCAGTCAAGATATTGAGAGTTTGTTAGCATGTCTACTTGATCATGTGTCTACAGTCAAAGGGATGATGCCAAACCAGTATAGTCATTAATATCCCAAGCTTTTCCCTCTTTAAACATCATATTTTTCCCTCCCTCCTATCCCTTTATTCCCTTTCTATCTTAAAATTCCCTTATTCCTAAACATTCATATTATCCATATATTCTATTTTAGGCCTAGAACCCCATTTTATCCCAGGTATAAGTTCCTAGGCCTAAAACTCCCTTTCCTAAACATCATTACGTATGATGATTAATCCCTATACACATCCATTATATACAATTGTTTCATCATATCCACATTATTTCCCTAGATTCTATTATTCCCTCAAAACCCAAAATGATTTCTTCTCAGGTGTTTTTCATGTGAAGCGTTGATTAAACATCAAATTCAATTACATCAGCAGAATTTTGAATCATTTTCAAAATCATTAGGAATCCACAATTTTCATTATCTCTGATCATAGGTGAATGAATTGGTTCTTGATGAAGGGAATTTTAGAATTGGTCATGTATTGAAGGCAAGTTGCAGAGGAATTCAGACATTGTGATGCGTTCTTGCTGCATAGAGGCTACTAAGGTCGTGGAGTGTTGCGTAGGGTTTTAGTAGCGTGCAGTTCATTCTTAAAGTTGTGAGAGGTAGGAGTCAATGGCATTGCCTATGTATTCAATGTTTTATATTCTCATCGAATTCTACCAAACTTTGTCACATTCTCTATTAAAGAAAAAATCGCTACACATACTTTGCTTGTCTATCAAGCCTATAGTCACATTTTCAAGTTTTCATACGTGTTTCATAAATGGGAAATGTAGTCATTTTATGATGTTGAAAGGTCGAAGTAAACTGTAAAGTGGATTTTAGGTTTTCCTGCTTACCTTCAACATTAGAAACCTGCCCTATCACCATTTCCTAATACAGTTGTTTAAGTGAAATTGCATTGTCACCATTGCCTAGTTTTGTACCCTCTGACCTGTACACATAGCCTCATTCAAATTTGAGTTTGACCTGCTTGGTATCAGGATTAAATGGCTTCTGTTGTCAACAAGAAATGTGGGGATCTAGTGCGCACTGAGCCAAAAACCCTAAAACTAATAAACTCCTCACCTACTATTAGGGTAGCTTTTGTAAACGTAGGTTGTATCCCTTTTTTGCGAGAAGGTCCAAAATGTAAGTCACAATATGAGGCTCGCTAGTATGTTTTCCCTGGATTTTCATGATGGCAAAGTTAAGCTAGGAAACTTGGAGATTTTCATGACTAAAAAGTTCATTGTTGGTGTGACTAATCTGGCTACAGCAGGGGAAAAATGGTTTAAAGGAGATGAACTAGACATCCTAGCTTTCAAACAATTTGTTAAGCCAGAATTTATGGATAAGTTTTCTACAAATTTTCCCACTATATACCTTCAAGAGCGATATATTGAACTTTTGAAAATCATCCAGTGGTAATTCACCTGTGAAGGCAGATTTAGTAGGGTATATCAGTATTATTTGAGGTTGTTGTGGCATTTTACAGAGAACAAACTCATGAATTTACCCTATTTCTTACTCAAAATCTTAGAGAGAATGGCACCCAAAGTTCAGATTCAGAAGGACAATCATGTTTCGAGTTTATTTCATTTCTCTCTTATCAAAATTTTAGTCAATTTTGTGGTTGAAAAAAATAAAATGCATTGGTCAGATTTCCTTTCCAGTATTGATTATTGCCTCAAGTCAAGTACTCGTCAGTGAAAATGGATGTGGAAGAACATGAAGTATAGGAAAAACTTAAGAAGGAAGTCATCCACCTATTCAAGGAGACAAAATCAATGAAAAAGGATGATGAAAAGCCAAGTAAAGAACTCATAGCAAGCTTGGTAAGAAGGCTAAGAAACAAGGCATAAAGGGTAAGAAGACAACCAAAGAAGCAAAAGTGTAGGTGGCATCGTCACAGTCTACCAAGGTTAAGGTAAAGGTTGAAGATAAAATCCAGGAGGAGTTTGTAATGAGACATAGGACAAGGTCAAGGGTAAAAAATAATGAGGAAGAGGTAGCACCTCAAGTAGTGGTAGAAATTTCTAAAGATAGATAGGGAGACAAGCAAGAAGATAGCAGAGAGGAAGAAGTGAAAGGAGTTGAAATAACGCAGCCAGGGCAGAAGGAAGATATAGCACAATCTGAACAAGGTGCTATATAATATGAATAAGAGAACCCCAAGATGTTTAGGATGAAAGAATCCCTTTCAAAATATTAAATGAAGATCGTATTTCTTGAAAATAAAAATAGAGATTTGAATCAAACAGGTCAACCAACAATTGGAAAGATTGAAACACCTCCTAAATCTCTTGCCAAAGACAAAGGGAAACATGTCTCATTTGTTGAATGGCCAAAGAGATTGCAATGGAATCTAGTGGACCCTTAATAAGAGCATCCAAATCAAAACTCAGTTATGTACAACAGTTGAAAAAGGTGTCTCAAGCATTTGGCAAGCCACATTTTGATTAATGTAAAGAATATCATAGATGCCTAGAAGACATAGAGGAGAGTCAAGAACAGGTCAAGAGGTTCATACAACAAAATCAGAGTTACAAGAGATCTGTGCACCATATTCTTGAGAATTGTGACAAAGAAGTTCGTGAGGCATCCAAGGCCCTTGAAAGAAGTAAGAATTTTGTAAAATTGTCCATTCCAATGAGGAAACAATGTAAAAGTCTGTATTTCAGGAATTTGGTTTTGGATGCGAAGTTAAGGAGCATGAAGTATAGTTTAGATAAGGCATGGGGATTAGTAAATAAGTATAAAGAAGCAGCTACAGCATCTTCTCCTGAAATGGTGCCTAAACTGAGGTCTAAGCTTATTACTGAAGCTAATCCTACTTTGTCATCACCCATTGAACAGAATTATCCCACTCCTCAAGACTGAAAGACACAAGACTCCAACAACAAGACTTTAGGCAAAAGGAAGAGGAGGTAATCAGGCCTCACTTCAAGTTTAAAATTTTGTTTTAATTTCAAAAGTTGTTGATGCTGGTTTATTCAGAACAGTAGTATGAATTTGGTATTTTGGAGTGCATTTAGTAGCACAGTGGCATTTTGTTAAGGTTGGAGGGAATTCAACGAGTTGTTTTGAAAATTTTGTACATAGTCGCTGCACAACTGTTGTGCCGACCATGCGTACACTCTTGCACGCATATTGGAAGGAATCCACCTTTCATGAACTTGAGGGGTTGACATGGAGCAGATGTGGCAGCCATCTAAAGCCTTAAGTTATCATCCATGTACCAATTTTGAAATCAAAAAGCATCAGTCGTTGTGCAGCTGCTACATAACCTTTGCACAGTTAGTAGTCAACTTTTGTGATTTTTTCTATTTTCTTTTCATGATGATCATCTTCGAAGATAATACTATTTTCTTTTAGAAAATTTTAGTTTTAAACTCAAAAAACACTTCTTCTTTTTTTTGTTTTTGAGGAAAAACATTTAAAAAAACAACTTTCCTCTTTTTGGTTTTGGGATCGATCCATTCTTTGGATCAATGATGTAGTGAATTCATACTCTTATTATGCTTTGCATATGTCTATTTAAACTGTGAAATACATATGAAATGGTTGTTGTTGGTTCAGCATTTTTGTGGACTGGTATTAGAGATTATGTAAATGTGATCAATTTTCATGTATGGAATGCTTATGACTTGAGGGTTTATCAATTATTGTCTACAAGGATACTTATGGTATGACACTTTGGAGATCTTGTTATATATTTATTAGTTATTCAATCAATGATTCTCTACTTTTTCTTTTGTATGAGTATAGTGATTTCAATTATGTTGGAATTTAGTTTAAACTTCTCTAAAACAATTGTGTCCATGTTTCAGTTGCAAATGAAATATTACATACTTGTGCATGTTGTTACTTATGTTCAATTTCTTTCTGATGTATAAGCAGTATTGTTATGTGCAAAGAAAGGATTTGTGTTTTTTTTCTCTCCTCTATATTATGGCTCATTTCTCTCCAAATTTTATGCTTGACAAGCCTTTGTGGGTGATATTGGTTTTACTTGCATAAGTAAAGTGGGTAGCAAGTCGAATTTATCACATATTTCCATCCTCTTCGGTCATTCATACTTCAATAAAACATTTCAAATTCCCTTTTCAGATATGGTCTTTGCGTACCATATATTCAAAATCTTTAGTTTTCATAAGTTGAGGGAGCCCCCTCCAGTTGGAGTCTCTCAACCCAAAGAGGTTTGTGGTTACCTCTGAGCTTTCTCCTTTCAGCATGGAGAAAACTACGAAGTGCTAACAATGCCAAATATGTTTTTCTTGGGATTGAGAGAAATCCCATATTTGCGACACCACTCAAATATTTGTTTCATATGGTGTCCATGATCTGATATTCTTTTGGAAAACACAGTAACATCATCCAAATAAAAAAAATACACTTTTACCAATAAGCCCACAGAAGGTGATGTCGATTGCTCTCTGAAATGTAGCATCGACATTTATAAGTCTGAATGGCATTCCCCTGAAAGTGAATGTTCCCCATTTGTTCCTAAAGGTGGTTTTCAAGAGATTTGGTTTCACCACTAGCACTAGATTATAACCAGAGAAACCATCTAGTAGTGAGAACATATCAAACACAGATAATGTTTAGAGGATTTGTTCCATGGATGGCACTAGGCAATTATCTTTATCGGATTCCCAGTTAATATTGTCAAAATCTACACATATCCTTATTTCACAAAACTTCTTTCTAACTGGGACCAAATTTGAGACCCAAGTGGAATGTCTGACTTTAAAAATGATCTGAACATCTATTATCTTTCTCAATTCCTTTTTGATGAGGGGTTTCAGCGTTGGATGAACTTTCCTTAGTTTCCACTAAAAAGGTTTTACCCCTTCTTTTATGGGAATGATGTGTTGGATAATATGAGTGTCATATGTCTTTAATTCGTCGTTTTTCCATGCAAACACATCATAATATTGTTTGAATAAGAAGATAAATTCTTGTTTTTCTTATGGAGAACAACATGTACTGAGGTTTACATACTTAGGATCTTCTTGAGTTCATAGATTGACTTTTTCGGATGATAACTTTGAGCTATGATTTTTTGTATTGATTGGACCTCTAAATTGGTTCTACAGGTCATATAATTTTTCGAGGGACACCACACCTTTAGGAATAGTGTTTCCTTTCATCACATTAAATGCCTCCTACAAAGAATTATTGTGCTCATCCTCTTCTCTGGGAACATCTTTGAATACGTCTACATTAGCCATAAAATGCAGTTTTTGTTGGTCGTCATTGAAAACATGAAAATTAGTGATATTATTAGGCACAAATCATTTATATATAATTTCAATAGAAAAACCATTTCTTAATGGTGACATCCTAGTGGCTACATTTTCTAATGCATCTATCATAGCATTTATAAACCTATGAACATAAATAATATTAAAATCTTTAAAACAATTAATCAAACACCATACCTCCTATTGGTAGTTTTTAAGATTTAGTGGAACACAGTAGATAGTATCTTGTACCTAATGAGCGACCACCTCCAAGTCACCAATTATCTTGAGGAACTCTACCTTTAGGTCAATGACTTTCTTTACTCCAAGTATGAGTGCTTCATATTCAATAGTATTATTGGTATGCTCGAACTTCAAATGGCATGAAAGGATATGCTTCTTGTTACATGGTTCTATAAGTAAGCAACCAAATCCAAAGCCATCCTGCATCTTTGATCCATCAAATTATAATGTCCAAATATTGTTGGCTACTAGGCTACTTCCTATATTATTATTAGTATTACTATGTACATCTATATTACATGATTCATTTGCACGAGGTGGAGAACAAGGAAGGAGCTCCAACTGTGTATCTCATGGGATGGGTTATGGTTTTGCTTGATAGAAACAATTCCCAAAGATCAAATTGACAAAGGTAACAAGGTTATTGTGGCCCTCAAGTGCTTTCATAGTGTATTTCATGTATGGCTCGCTTTCCACTCAAATTTGGTTGTTTCTTCCCTTGTATGGAAGTCATAAATGTGACCAATCTATAGAAAAATACCCTTATAGTTTACTAGACCAATATCTACTTAGGAGTACACTGTAGGATTTAGGGATGTCCACAATTATGATATTGATAGATTGGTTAACTCGGTGATCATATGATAATCAAATAAAAAAATTCCTGAGTTCACCAATAGCTTGAACAAGAGATTTTTCCAACTGAATGATTTATGCATTGATTTTGTCCCATTTGGCATTTATTTTCTTGGCAATAGATAACGGCATTACATTCATAGCTGCATCACATTATAATTGAAAATTTTGAAAGTTAACAAGAATAGAGGGAAGATAGTGTTAGCATATAATGTTACAACATGAACTATAGATTCAAGGGAACAAGAAGACTTACCAAACACCTTATGAGAGGTAGAAGCTTTGTCACCTAGTGAAGGTTATGAAAAGGCTTCGACTAGCAGTTCACATTGGTCTGCTATCTTTGTGATTTCAATGATGGAAATATTGGCTGAAGCATTCTTCAAATATTCAACTATGTTATACTCAATTGTCTCACCTTTTGGCAGGTAATGCTAAATTGTCTGGAGGAGTGGATTTGTTTGACACTTTTAGAGTAATGGACTTACAACATAGGTACCTATCAAATGAGAAAATTACCTAGTACCCGCCTTTTTAAGGTAGCAAAAAAAGCACTCGATTTTAAAAAGTGGTTATTTAGAATACACCTTTTTTTTTAGTATATTTTTGACACTTTGAATTTTCTTATGTAACATTTTTTCTTTAATGTTAGTGATTTTCATGTTGATTTTGAAAAGTGTTGATGCAACATCAACACATTTTTTTAGACAGCTTATTTTTGACACTTTAATTTTTTTATGTATCAAGTATGATTTTTTTTTTTTTTAAATATTAGTGATTTTCATACTAATTTTAAAAAATGTTGATGCAACATCAACCTTTTTTGTTTAGAGGGCTTATTTTTTTGCATT
>APFE031000289.1:48385-132195 GCA_000404065.3 Pinus taeda
TCTTTGAATTTTATATTTTATTTATTTATTATTTTGGTTTTTTTACCATAATCTTTTTTCAACGGGCTCTGTGTTGATGCTCGACTAGCAACCTAATCTCAGTATGTGCAATTTGATAGTTGATTTTAAAAATTTTGTTATAATGAATAGAGTCTGCCCCACAATGTGTCAATTTCATGGTTGGCTTTAAGTTTTCATTATAATGGGTCGAGTTCACCTATACTGCGTGTCAATTTGATGGTTGGTTTTAAATTTTTGTTGCAATGTATCAAGTTGTCTTAGACTAAGGTCTTAAAATCGCTATACATCTAACATTTAAAAAATAAATTACTCTTGGTATAATAACTCTTTCATTCAGGTGTTCATTTTTTAAGTTTTTTTAGTCATAAATTATTTTACATAATGTCATGCTTGGAATATTTTGAAAACTTAAGGGTTTTTTATAGTCATAATCTTTGGTTTTAATTCCATAGTTGAAAAATTGTCAAGATTTTAATGTTTTCTAAGTCATGATATTTTATCTTTAATGCTATGGTTGAAAACAATGATAAGTATTTTTCTTTAGCACCATGACTAAAAATTGTTGGAATTTTAAGGTTTTCCAAAGACATGATATTTTATCTTTAATGTCATAATTGAAAAGGTTGGAAATTTAAATTTTTTCGGAGTCATGATATTTTATCTTTAACGTCATTATTAAAAAATGTTTTTTCCGAAACACACAAAAAAACACGTTATTCTAGCATCAACACTTTTCATTTTCAAGGTGTCTTTTGCACACAAAAAATGGTTTTTCCTGCCATTTTTAAAAAAAGTTGAAAATTTACTCTAAAAATAAATAAAAAAATAAAAATAAAAATAAAAAAATTTGTTATTCCAACATCAACACTTTTCGTTTTCAACCTATTTTTTCATTTCTTTTGGGGTTTTTTTACCTAGAGTTCTCATTTTGAGGTACTAGTTTATGTTTCATCTGTACCTTTGTTTTACTTTTGTTGTTGGAGGAAGTAATATTGGAAGAGGTTCCATTTCCAGACTTACTTTGTGCATTTTGAGTAGGATTTACCAGTGGTGAGATCCTTATTAGAAATTTTTCCTTCAATTTATGTCTCGTCACCTTCTGTACAAAAATGGGCCCTTTGCTCCTCAAACTATATCAACCATTTTTCTTCTAAGGAGGGGCTTCACTTTGTGGTGGTGCTTCAACACTTTTCTTGTTGGCATTAAGAATATAATCAAAAGCTTTCATTACATGTCGAGTACTCGTACTTTCTTTAGTCACTGCAAGTTCTTCTATTTCTTTTGTTTGTTTTGAATATTAATCTACTAATAAGGAATCCACATTGTGTGTGGCCAGAGCATTCATGTTTTGGTTCATCTGTGGGTGTGTCTTTTCTAAATGATATTCCTAATGGAAAGACCAATAGTTGTCCATAAACATACTTTCTATATTCAACACAACATTCAAACTATAGACATACTTGGGGGGTTAATTGTTGTTATTATTATTATTATTGCTTTTGAACGGAAAAGACTTGGGAGGCTTGGGAGGATTTAATTCTGAAATCTAATTGGTAAGTGATTTTACTGTCCTAGTCAAGATTTCAATATCTAATGAATCCTTATGTTTAGCCTTACTTGAAGAAGGTTGAGACTTCCTACTAGTCCCCTTCGATCCTTTTGATTCATCATCATCAGTAATAATTCCAATGGTGCATAAGACTTTCTCGATGGCAATTGGTTCCAAAATGTTTAGTGCCAATGTTTCCTTTGTAGCGCTTTTAATAAACAAGGAAATGTTGGTGGGAAAGGAAGTTGTGTGATAATAAATAGTAACTGAATCATGTGGTTGCGTGCCTTGGGGGAACTTGTTCAATATGCGATTGAACTTTTGATTAAAATCTTTCACTTTCTCCCTTTCCCCCATCTTACTATTTCAGAGCTCTTTTAATAATAGGGCAAGAGTCTTGTCATCAGCAAATTTCTCTAGAAATAACTTCTTAAACTCCCTCCAACTATGGACTAAATTGACCGGAAAACTATGGTACCATGTTACTCCTCTACCTTCTGATGTAAAAGGAAAAGTATCACAAGCAACATCATCATACCTTACCTCCAAAATTCGTAGATGCATGTAGAAATCGTTAATGTGATCTTATGCCTTTGTCTTCTTATCTGGATCAAAATTTGACAAAATATTTTCTAGATGTATGGCTATTTTATGAAGATTATCCTGAAGAGAAAGAGGCCCTTGGGCCATCCAATCTAGGTCCTGGTCAGCCATGTCTTTGTCTCTTGGTTCCTCCTCTTTTTTAAAATCTAAGGAGCCTTCTCCTTCACTGTCTAAACCATAAAAATGTCATAAAAAAGAAAAAATCATTTCTCATACCCTTCATTAATGGGTGGAAGTGGATCTTGATACACTGTGTCTTCTGAGGACTCTGCTAACTCTTCAAGAGTGGAAAAAACCATATTCTACTGTTGAAATTAATACATGGTACGAGTTGTTTCTTTCTTCTTCAGGTGATGTGGGAGATTATGTACAAAAGCAAGTAAAAAGATATCCTTTGCAAACCGACGAATTATAGGTAGAAGTGCCCTGAGTTGTTTGTAGGTAACCTTATATGTCAACTTCAGACCAGGCTAAGAATACTCTCTTACTTCGAGAATAAGAGTTGTAATGGTGCTCATAATATTGCTACTTTGTCTAGAAGATGAATGGTTAGGTGTGGAGTTATCATCCATAAAAAAGTGGATGCCCTCCTTCTAGCGCTAGAATGATGATGATGCTGGATACCACCAATATACAGAGGATATCCCCAATATGAGGTCCCAATTAGATCTTACACTGTTTGGTATAGGGGTCCCATCCAAAATACGGCTCGACTACCATTTACTTAAAGATATGCCTTGGATTTAGTTGTTAGCACGAGAGAGAGAAGTGCACATGTGCTTTTGGATGTGAAAGCGAGTTTTCCTTATGAATGTTCGATTGCAAATGTATCAAAGTTCTTTTACTGCAAGGGAGAAATAAAGCGAGACTCTAAGAGAAAAGTAATATTACTACCCTAATGGAGACACACATGAATGAGAAAGGCTCGTCTAACATCAAGTGAAATAGCTCACATAGATGTAACAATCATTATAAATGTTACAACACATTTCTAATAAGTTAAGAACCAAAGTCACCGAAATAGTTCAATTACTACAGTACATGTGAAAGAAAATATGAATCATAAACATTTAAAGAATAGCATTACAAACATCCACAATCCATATGTGAAAATGTGATGGCTGAAAGGCTTCGTGTATGAAGCAAAATTTCCAAAATACAATGAACATCACTAGCTCCAATAATGGAGCGTTAGAGCCACTACTTTCTCCCCAAAAGTAATAACTCTGTGTATATAATGCCTTGTGGGGAGAAGCCAAGGTTAAAAATCATTTACATGAGTAGTGAGGATCCTTTTATAACTTGAGGCATGACCTTGCATATCCCCATGACTCTTGACTTTCCAACTCCTAATGACCTTTGGACTTCTACAACCTTTGGACTTCATGACTTTTGGAATTACATATGACTCTTGGTATTACATGTCTTTTGTACTTCCATGACTCTTTTTCTTGGGTGTGGAACCTAATTATCTTCCCAATTCAAAGGTATTGTTTCAGTCAAGTGTATACCCCAGGAGGACAGTACACCCCTCCACGCAGGGGGGTATGGGGGGGACTTGTCCAACCCCCCACCCACGGAGGTCCGGGGGCTAGCATTTTCTAGGAAAAGGTTTGGGGGAAGTGCCCCCAAAGCTGAAAATAAATGAAAAGTTGCCTTATAAAATATTGTAATTTCATAGTGAACCTAAGTTGTTCATTAAGCAGATGATCTAACAGTAGAAGTTATCTTAATTTAGGGTTTGTTTCCATAAGGAAACCCTCGGTTTATATGATGGAATTATATTATGGCTTTGGATTATTATTTTGAGAGAGAGAGAGGAGGTTATGTGAGAGTGAAGAGGAAATAAAGCAGATTTGTAGTAGGTTGTATCTCTTCATTTTGCTAGATAATATAAAAGGAATGACTGGATTTTTCTCTATGGACGTAGTCGAAATTGGGTGAACCACGTATATTTGTGTCTCTCTTGTTTTATGTGTTATGTATTTTCATTTCTACAATATTATATGTGTTTCTCCATTAATTAATTTCCAAAAAAATAATAAGAGTTGAAGGTCTATTTGGTTGATAAACTCGTAGGAGAGAAGGGTTCCTGGTTTGAGTGGGAGAAATGGCAGAAGATGGTAGGTTTAGGGCCGAGAAATTTAATGGCCAAAACTATCAACTGTTGAAGATGAAAATGGAAGTTCTTTTGTATCATAAAGATATATACTTACCATTGATTGTAAAATCAAAGAATTTGACGAGTACAACAAAAGAAGAATGGAGTCTTCTTGAGAGAAAGGAACTAGGAACAATACAGTTGTGTCTAGCAATGTCTATGGCATTCAACATTTCAAAGGAAACAAAAAAAAGAATATTTCATGACGTCATTATCCAAACTATATAAAAAACCATTGGCCTCAAATAAGGTATCTCTTATGAAGCATCTATTTTAATATGAAGATCTCAAAAGGTGGATTTTTTAGTGATCATTTAAATGAATTTAACACAGTTACCAGTCAGTTAATTTTCGTAGGGGTACATTTTTATGATGAAGTTAGGGCTCTGTTATTTCTATGTTCATTACCAAAAAGTTGGAATGTCTTAGTTATGGCTATTAGTAACTTTGTCTTTGGATCTAGTACTTTAAAGTTTGATGATGTTGTTGGTGCCATCCTTAGCTATGAAATGTGATGAAAAATCTCCAATGAGACATCAAGTAATGCTTTGAATACAAAGATTAGGGGAAGAAAAATGGAAAGAGGAAGGAGCCCAAGAAATCATAGTAAGTCAAGAAAAGGTAGATCCAAATCTAGATCAATGATAATGTGCTAAAAATATGGGAAGAAACGACACCTGAAGGAATACTACAAATCTCAGAATGGAAAAGAATGAGATGGATAGCAAGAGAATAATCATGAAGGGAATGTAACAGGGGATGTGTCGCAAGATGATTTGGTTCTTTCATTAGATAATATTATTGATGCCTGGGTGGTAGATTCAGGGGCCTCATTCCATGCCACACTTTATAGGAAACATTTTCATGACTATGTTCAAGGATATTTTGGACAAGTTCATTTGGGTGATGATAAACCATGTAAAATCATTGGAATGGGTAAGATTTTTATAAAACAATAGAATGGAAACCAATGGTTATTAAAGGAGGTAAGGCATGTTCCAAATCTGAAGAAAAATATAATTTCAACATAGCAGTTAGGGGGTGAAGGTTGTGTAACTACTTTTACAAACAAAACCTAGAAGGTCACTAAAGGAGCCTTGTTAATAGAAAAAGGAGAAAAGGTTGGTAAATTGTATTTATGTAATGTTATTTTTAATTTTGTTAATGCTTTAACCTCCACGTGAGTAGATATGACATTGTGGCATTATAGCCTCGGGCACATGAGTGAGAAGGGGATGCAGATTCTTCACTCAAGAAAATTGTTTCCAAGCTTGAAGCATTTTTATTTGGATTTCTATGAGAATTGTGTTTATGGAAACCAGAAGAGAGTCATATTTATCAAAGTTGGGAAATAAAAGAAGAGCGAAAAATTAGAGCTTGTGCATACTTATGTATGGGGACCTTCTCAAGTATCATCTCTCGGTGTCTCTCACTATTATGTTACTTTTATTGATGATGCAACTAGGAAAACCTAGATTTATTGTATTCAAAATAAATTTGATGTATTTGGTACTTTCAAGAAATGGAAAGCTTTTCTTGAGAATGAGACAGGAAAAAAGTTGAAGTGTCTCATATCATAAAATGGAGGTGAATATTAAAGTAAAAAGTTTGATAACTACTGTTCAGAGCATGAAATTCGCAGAGATAAGGCAATTCCAAGAACACCACAAGAAAATGGTGTGTTAGAAAGGATGAGCAGGGAAATCATGGAGCGTGCAAGGTGCATGAGATTGCATGTAGGATTTCCCTTACAATTTCGGGAATATGTTGTAGATATTCTTGTTTATCTAATAAACAGAGGGACTTTAAGTTCCTTAGATGGTGGTATTCCAGAGAAGGCATGGACAGGTAAAAAGGTAAACTACTTGTTTTTAAAGAATTTGGTTATGAATCCTTTGTCCACTTTAATAAATAAAGTAGAACAAAGCTTGAGGAAAAATCAAAGAAACGTACCTTTATTGGATATGGTGTTAATGATTTTGGTTATCACTTAAATGACTATAAAAATCACAAAATCATTAGGAGTAGAGATGTCATATTCAATGAAAAGGTTTTGTATAAGGATCAGATGCAAGAAAAGAAATAGGAAAATGAAAACAAAGAATACACAGTGCTTGATGACATCATAGAAAAAGTAAAGGTGCTCGAAAATCATAATGATCAACAACCACAACAACAACGACAATAGCATCAAGCACCTCAAACACCTGAAAGTGGTGTTAGAAGATCTATCAGGTAAGTAGACCCCCTGAATGATACTCTCCTTCATTAGATTAAGTATTGTTGACTAACTCTAGTGAACTGGAAAGATATGAAGAAGCAAAGTAGGTAGAAACCGGGAAGAAGTGGGATAAATCCATGGAAGAAGAGATGGACTCATTTATGCATAACCAAACTTGGGACTTAGTCAAGTTTCCTGCATGTAAAACAAAATTGCAGAATAAATGGGTTTACAAGTTGAAGAAAGAAGATGGAGGCAAATAGACGTATAAGGATAGACTTTTGGTGAAGGGGTTTGAACAAAAGAAAGGTATAAAAAATTTTGAAATTTTTTCTCCTATTGTTAAAATGACTTCAATCAGAACTATTTTAATTATAGTGGCAGCAGAAGATTTGCATCTTGAGGACTTAGATGTAAAGACAACCTTTCTATAAGGGGATTTGGAGGAAGAAATGTATATGCAGTAATCACAAGGGTATGAGGTCAAAGGGAAGGAGAATTAGTGTGCAAATTGAAGAAGAGATTGTATGGATTAAAATGGGCTCCAAGAAAATGGTATCTAAAATTTTACAGGTTTATGTCTGAACTAGGTTATACTATAGGTCATTTTGATCAATGTGTTTATCTTAAAAGGAAAAATGATGGCAGCTATATTATATTGTTATTGTATGTATATGACATGCTTATTGGAGGGTCTAAGATGCAAGAAATAAATGTGCTCAAAGGAAAATTGGAAAATTCATTTGCAATGAAGAATTTCGGTGCTACAAAACAAATCCTTGGTATGAGAATAACTAGAGATAGGAAAAATCACAAATTAAAATTCTCTCAGAGTGAGTACATAGAAAAGGTTTTGGAAATATTTAATATTCATAATGCAAAACCAGTTAGTACACCTTTGGCTATCCATTTCAAACTAGTTAACGAGATGTGTTCGATGACTCAGGAAGAGATGGATTATATGTGTAAAGTTCCATATGCATCAGTAGTTGGAAGCTTAATGTATGCAATGGTCTACACAAGGCCTGATATTGCACAGGAAGTGGGAGTTGTAAGCAGGTATATGAACTATATAGGAAAAGAGCATTGGATGGTAATGAAATTGATTCTCAAGTATTTGAGAGGTACCACAAATCAATCATTATGCTTTGGTGGTTCAAACATTACTCTACAGGGATATGCTGATGCAAATATAGAAGGTGATAGAGATAACAAGAGGAACACCATAGGGTATGTGTTTACTGTAGATGGAATAATTTTCAGTTAGGTTTCAAAATTGCAAAACATTATTGCACTTTCAACAACAGAAGAAGAGTATGATGTTGCTATAGAGGCTAGTAAATAAATGATTTGGTTACAAAGGTTTATGGATGAATTGGGCAAGAAGCACGAGATGGGCAGGTTATACAGTGACATCTAGAGTGCCATTCATCTTGTAAATAACTTATAATTTCATTCCAAGACTAAACATATACAACTCAAGTACCATTTTATATGGTTAGTGTTGGAAGATGTAAAATTAAAGATGGAAAAGATACACACTAGCCAAAATCCTCCAGATATGTTAACAAAAGTTTTAACTTGGGAGAAACTAAGATTCTAATCAATTTCAATTGGTCTTTAAGTATGATAATGAGGATGAGAAACATCTAGGTCCAAAGTGGAAGCATTGTCTAGCAAAAGAAGCAGCAGTCAAGTTGCTATAATTAGTCTCCAAGTGGGAGGTTTTTGGGCGTGGAGCCTTATTATCTTCCTGATTTATATTATCTTCCTGATTTAGAGTTCTTATTTCAGTCGGGTGTATATTCCAGGAGAATTATGCACCCTTCCATGTTGGGGTGTGCGGGGGGGACTTGTCCCCCTGGCGGGGGTTCGGGGGCTAGCGAGCCCCCGGTGAGGGTTCAGGGACAGTGCCCCCGAAGCTAAAAATAGATGAAAAGTTGCCTTGTAAAATATTGTAATTTCATAGTCATTTTGAGCCATTTATAGGCAGATGATTTGATGGCAGAAGTTATGTTAATTTAGGGTTTTTTACCCCAGAAGGAAACCCTTGATTTATATGAGGAAATTGTATTGTGATTATGGATAATTATTCTGAGAGAGAGATAGGAGGTTGTGTGAGTGATCCGGATTTAAACAGGAACGCAAAAAATTACAGAGATAGACATAAATACAAAGATGCAATGGAAATAATACTTCATTTCATTAATGTAAAATATTGAAATATGCTTACAACATAATTGGAAATAAATGAACTAGGGCAATGGTAGCTTATCTCTGAGAAGAGATGTGGTGGCTATATGCCTCTGAACTATGTTACAATGAGGCTCGAAGGCCTATTTATTGTTGAGAAATAATGGAAGACCCTTAACATCCCAAAACCTAACCCTAGAAGATGAAACACCAAATTGTGGGCTTCGTTTGGGTAAATTGGTACATCAATTTCCCGAGGTCGTAACTTTGGCACCCGATCTCCATTTGACACGTATAATAGCTCGTTAGAAAGATCTATCCAAGAACTATAACTTTGCGAAGAGAAACATTGATCCATGGACCCACGTTGCTCCTATATTTCCCAAAAAATGTCGTTTAGGGCCTCAAAAAGGCTCTGGAAGTTTAGGACCCAAAAAACAGCTAAAAATAGTAAATTGTGCTACAATTACGGAAACTGAAAAACTAAAAGAGACAGTTGTGGGGGTCCAAATGGGATAGGTGGGTGGCCACCAACATCCACCTAGATCATTCCTCCCCTCTTAGGAAGCAAAGGTCCCCATTGCGTTGCGTTCCTCCATCTGCTGAACTTGGTCCCTAATGAGTTGTTCTGTAATCTCGAATGTGTTCAGTAATGGTGGGAAGCATGGTTGAGGGTAGTACACATTGAACACTTGGTGTAGGCGAAGGAATGGAGGAATGTTGTGCTCCAAAGCATTATTTCCCTCAGCCTTAGTAATGGTGTAAGGACCATGTTGGCGTGGTCAGAGCTTCTAATGGGCTCTTGCAAGGCGTTCTTTCTGAAGATGCAACCAGACTTTGTTGCCCACCTAAAGCTTGTGTGGTACCCCTGTGAGTGAGGAGAAGTTGTTCCTATGTTCTGCCATGACCGTATTCCTTTGCGTGAGGAGAAGTTGTTCCTATGTTCTACGATGACTGTATTCCTTTGTTGTTGCTGCTGCGTGGAGGAACCCTTCACGGGGGTCATGGCTGTGGTGATGATCTTCCCCTTAATTTGGGAGTGAATCAAATAGAAAATGAATTCCCTAGTCTAGGAGATGAGCTTGTTGCCTTTCTTAGTAGAGATCAAAGAGGTGGTAGTAGGTGGGGCTACCTCCGGTATCCTATATAATGAATTATCCAAAGAAATAATGATAGCGCGAGGCCTTGACTCATACATAGCATGTCACCTCCACAAGTATGGTTGGCCTAATAATACATCACAAACATCTAGATGTGTAACATCACAAAATACCTCGTTTGTGAAGGGCTTGATTTTGTAGGGAAGGCGGCACTTCCAGCGAACTTTGATATCTCGTCCTTCATGAAGCCACCTGATACTGTATGATTGTGGGTGTGGTGTAGTCGATAGGCCCAACAACTTCACGACTTTCTTTTGGCTGCCACTGTCGATAATGAATTGCAACGACGAACCCTTCACCCACATCTTTGAGTGGAAAAGATGTTCCCCCTCCTCTGGATCTTCAGGCTCGTTCTTCTGGATCTTGGTGATGGCAACAGTGACTTGGGCTCCACATCAATGATCTGTTTCCCTTTGCCATTCCCCTTGTTGGGTTTTGACCCAAGGTCAAAACATGCATCTGATTTTGAAGCCTTCAACATGGCCACCAGCAACTACTTGGTCCGACACTCACTTGTGTTATGAGTGGGACTCTTGTGGAACTCACACCACTTTCCTATGTCCTTCTTTGACTTCGTGGTGTTGTTCTTTTCTTGCGGCTTCGACGGGTTATCTTGGGTCACCCCACCTTGGCTTTGTCCTTTGGTCTTCAGCTTTGCAAATCGAAAGTCTCGCTTCTTCTATTTTAACTTTTGCTTGATTTTGACAATGTATTGGTACACCATGCCGAGCGAGGAGATTTTTAGGAACTCCATCTCTTCCTGGATGTATCTGTGTAGGCAGCCATGGTATTTGAGTACCAAATGCATCTCAGAGTCCTTTATACCCAAATGTGTGTGAAGGGTATGAAAAATGTTTGTGAACGCCGGCACATCTTGGTCCCTTCCCTGCCGCAGTGTGGTCCATTTGATGTATTTTTCCTCATAGTTTTTGACAGGTTAGTAGTGCTCCTTGACGGCATCTTGGAATGAATCCCAAGTGGGTGTGGCTAAAAATAGTGAGCTTGTAATTTCATTCTTCTGCTCGCAGTAGGTTTCCCACCAGTTTTTGACATGGGGCATTGCTCTGAGAAGAGCGAAAACAATATTTTCTCGACTCGAAAATTCATGAATAGAAAAATACCCATCTAGCAGATTTAACCATTTATCTACGACATTTGCGTCTATTTGACCCTTGAAGATGGGGATTTCAAAATTAACTTGTACCTTAAACAGTGTGGCATTTCCAGAGTAGCTGTTGGAAGCCGATGCCTCGCCTCTGGGTAGCTGCTGAAGGATCTTGGCAAAGTTGTCCATCATCGCATTCCTTTGTCGCTCGAGGGCTTCTTCGAGCAAGATTTTGATAGGATCTCCTGCCCCCTCATCTCTCTCCTCATCAACCATGGGAGGCCATCGGGATTTGCGAGGTTAGTCTTGCAAAGGTTCGACCAGTTCAAGCCCTAACTCCTTATATCCCGACCTCGTTGGGGACATGCAAAGAAAAATAGAGAAAAAGCAGACCGTTCTGATACCACTGATCCGAATTTAAATAGGAATGCAACAAATTACAAAGATAACCATAAACACAGAGATGCAGTGGAAATAATACTTCATTTCATTAATGTAAAATACTGAAATATGCTTACAATAGAATTGAAAATAAACCAGCTAGGGTGATGGTAGCTTATCTCTGAAAAGAGATGTGGTGGCTACATGCCTCTGAAATGTGTTACAATGAGGCTTTAAGGCCTATTTATTATTGAGAAACAATGGAAAACCCTTAACATCCCAAAACCTAACCCTAGAAGATGAAACGCCAAATTGTGGGCCCCGTTTGGGTAAATCGGTACATCAATTTTCCGAGGTCGTAACTTTGGCACCCGATATCTGTTTGACATGTACAATAGCTCGTTAGAAAGATATATCCGAGAAATATAACTTTGGGAAGAGAAACATCCGTACATGGACCGATGTTGCTCCCATCTTTCCCAAAAAACCGTTGTTTATGGCCTCAAAACGGCTCCAAAAGTTCAGGACCTGAAAAATTGCTAAAAATAGTAAATTGTGCTACAATTATAGAAACTGAAAAACTGAAACAGACAGTCATGGGGGTCCAAATGGGATAGGTGGCTGGCCACCAACCTCCACCTAGATTAGTGAGAGTGAAGAGGAAATTACAGCGAATCTGTTGTAGGTTGTATTTCTTCATTTTGGCAGATAATATAAAATGAAGGACTTGTTATTTCTCTGTGGCCATAGGCCAAATTAGGTGAACCACATATATCTATGTCTCTCTTATTTTATGCGTTTATGTATTTGTTTTTTAGCAATATTATATGTGTTTCATTGCTCCATTAATTAATTTCTAACACTTTTTTCCATACATAACTCTTGGACTTCTACTTATTCGTCTTTACAATTATTACATCATAATTTCCATATTAGAATGTGATGAAGACGTGACCCGTTACTATCGTAGATGACTAGGATTAATAGTGACTGATGACATGGAATTTCTTCAATGGCGACATGGCTTCCACTCGTGTCTTTGTTCTTCATGCAACTTTTGATCATTGATGTCTTCACCCTCCAAAGGGTCTTTCATCTAATGGAGTTTTTGGTGATTTGATCATCAATATTTCAATGTGTTCTTTATTCTTCAATGCTTCCTTTATTTTCCTTCCTTGTTCGATCTTCCTCATGCATGCTTTCCAAGTTGTTTCTAGAATACATGTATCTGTAATTACTCCTGACAAGCAAGCATCAACTTCAAAAACTCTTATTCTAACATGTTTTATGCATATTGTATATTCATGCCTTATCAGTGTGCTTTAAAGGAACAAGCAGAGCTTATGGGCACAAGGTCACACTTTGAAAGGTTGCAGGGCTGAAGGAAAGAGGCTTGAGGGCTTTGACATGCACTCATACGCTTAAGAGAAAGAGGCAATCAAGGCAAGGCACATAGAACAATCCAAAGGACGAATGAGAAGGCTTCGGGCTTCTCAAGTGCATTATGCACTCAAGGGAGAGGAGGGTGTAGGGTGCAGTAATGAAGGTTGAAGGATGGAGCTTCATGCCTTCAGGGTGTGCTCATGTACTCAAGAGGCCCAAGAGAATGTATGGCACAAGTCTAAAGGCTGAAGAATGAAGCTCAATGCCTTTAGAGTGTGCTCATGCACTCAAAGGGTAAGGGGTGCATGGCACATTGTGGAAGGTTGAAGGGTGGAGCTTAAGGCCTTCGGGGTGCACTCATGTGCTCAAGGAGGGTACATTCCTTCAGGTCAAAGGAGTGCACTCAAAGGAAGACTTACTCTCTAAAGGGTGCAGTTTGGAACAAGGAAGGGTAAAGGGCTTAAGGAGTGCACTTTACACTACTGGAGGGCACATAGTGCACTTCTGAATGAAGAAGGATTTCCTCTCTAGGTTTGAGAGTGCGCTTTTTCACTCCTAGCCTCGACGGGTTCATTTTACAACCAAAAATTGTCTAAGTATGGGATATAGATCAAGGGATGAACAAGATGAGTTCATACATAAAACCATGCATGAAACATACCAACTCAGTGAGAAAAATTAGACAATCTAGAAAACGGATATGTATGCATTAAAATGCCACTTCACATACATTCCCCAAGTACAATAGATGAAGTGTGTGTGACTGCGACCAAAAAGTGTCATTTTACAACAATAAAGATGTTACGACCATGGAATGCACTAAAGATGTTCTAATCAATTACAAGACACTTGAGAACACTCATGAACACTTGAAACATATAAAATGACATGAAACGACACTTGACAACTAAGGAGACACTAGATACAACAGTAAAGTAGGCTCCAAAATTTGAATGTGGAGAAATTTTTGGAGGGTGTTGTAGCAGTGGCAACAAGTACCCATAAATAGATCTAAAAACAAGTCTTTGAAAAAAATTCTTTACTTTGAGGCTCAACTTTTGGAATTGTTGAATGTGCTATGTAACTATAAATTTTTATTGAATATTTACCAATTGGCTAAAGAATGTATTTCTCTTAGCATCCCCATAATGAGCTATCAATTCCTATATAAAAATGGACTGATATAAAATAGAATCTTTTTTTCTTTCACAAACTCATTGATACCATACATGATGATCTTATTCTAAAAACATGGATGGAATATTTACCTTTCTCATGGCTTCCATTTGGCATAAATCAAAGTATCGCTCCATCTGGAATATCCATGTTATAGGGTCACTACCATCAAACTTATTCATATCTATCTTTGGAATGCACTAGTTCCTTAGTGTCGAATTGAAGCCCTAATGATGTGGCTCTTGGAGTGAAGAATCATGCCAATGATTCTCTGATTCAATATTTATGATCTTCAATTGTGATAAAATATTTCCCATCGGCGATTGAGCTCCAACACAATTGTTTCTCCTTATTTTCATGATTTACTTTGATCTCAATATCCCTATTAAGAAGCCTCTCTAAGAGAATTTTTTCCATGATACTCATGAAATTTTGTACTCTTTCGTGTTTTCATTCATCTTCTTTATCCATAATTTATCTTCTAATGTTTTCTTGAGAACTTGATAAATCCACCTTTTTCAACATACTACCATCCATTTCATTAACATTCTTCTCTAATTGGGAGAACCTAAATTCTATGTATTCACTTTCTTCATGAGTCTTGGATGCTCCCTTAGGAGGTTTAACTAGTTTAGTATTTTTCAGTAGAGGAATAGGAATAGTACTTCTATTTATTACAATTTTTAGTTACCAAAAAAATTGGATCTTCTAATCAAAATTTATATTGCTTGTTAGTTATGTACCTTTAAAACCTTAACTTAGACTCAGAGTTTTAACATACTTGAGTTAAAGAACTAGCTCTGCCTCATTCATGGTGGACTGGTTCTTGGCCACTTGCTGCGTGCCCTTGGCCTTTTGCTGAGGGTTCCTTCCCCTTCCCCATCCCCTATCCCCTTTCTCGTGCTCCCTTTGTTCTTTCTCCCCTTCAAGTTTGAATTTTTTGTTTTTGATTGGCTAGATAGCCCAAATGGCTACATCAGCCTAGGGTGGCTCTCTAGAAGCTAAAAAAGTTGCTTTCAAATCCCTGGTTGTTGTGGCCCCTAAGTTTCAGAAGCAAGGATTGTCGCGCTTTGTTAAAAAGGAAAATGAGATTCCAAAGATTAACATCAGCACCCCTTAATCTCATTCACGTGCCCTAAAGCTACTAAAGTGGGGCCTTATTGGACAGCTTATGGGCCTTTTGCCTTCTCCATGCTTGGTTCGATCCAAGATAGAAACTAATTGGAAGCTACTCATTAAGGGAGAAGTTATGTCAACATTCTATGGGAAGGGCTTCTACACCTTCTTCTTTGAAAACAGACTGGACAAAGATTTGGTTTTCAGGAGTGGCTCTGACTTCATGGGAGCCCAAGGGATTTATTTGGATAGGTGGAGTCCCAGCTTCAATCTAGACTATGATATTCCTACCTCTGTCCCATTCTGGGTTAAGCTAACAACACAACCTTTCGACTGATTGGGAACTCTCTAGCAAAGTATATAGATTGTGTTGAGCCAAAGGATGGTATATTCTCTTGCATAAGGATATGTGTGGAATTATACCTATAGAAAGGATTCCCTTTGATAATCAATATCTATATGGATAGCTAAACACAAGCACAAGAAGTTGACTATGAACAACTTCCATTCAAATGTAAACTATCATGGATATGGACACTTTGCCAAAAGTTGTCCAAAACAACAAGATACAACAGAAATGCAACAAGGAGAATCAACTGAACAATGGCAGTAAATAAAAAGGACAAAGAGGAACACAAAGCAGATAAATGGGTCAACAATGATCCAAGATCTTTTGCTTATAGATGTATTAAGGAATCACATGTAGAAATTGCAGCTTAACCATAGAAATATAATGTGCACATGAGAGAAGAAGAAGAAACACATAAAGCATGAGAAGAAGACAATAAGACTTGATAACAGAGTTCATCCAACTTGAACTACGTCTCCGAGCCCTGCTCAATCAATGGGGAGGCCTTCATTCATTAAATGGCATGAAAAAAGAAGAATTCAATCATCTGTTACAACAGATTCTTATACCTCCATTTTAGAAAATGGCTGAGAAATGGAGAACTCAGATGGAGAAATGGAGAGCACCATGGTGTTCGTGGCGTCGAGAAGGGCTGAAACCATATTAAATTTGTCAAATCTGGACAAAATGGACTTTCGCCCCTCCTGCTTTCTCTTGCCTCAAACTGTGTGCAAATTCCTCTCCCTACACTTTTCCATGATCATCAAGTTTTATAACACAATGCCACTTAAAAATTAGGGGTCTGTTCATTTAGAATAGAAGTCATTCTATCGAATGGATTGGCAGGCGCAACAAACCCTGAAAACAGTGTTTTTCCGTTCCTAGTGATAATACACAAAAACATAAGAAAATCTGACCACAAAGCCTTTATGCCAAATCTCAAAATATATTAAATCGTATCTATAAACCCATCAGGTCCAGCCCCTATATCGCAATCGCATATCGTGTTGTTCAATGGCCCTTGTCACGGGGATCCGTCGATCGCCAATCGCCGATATCGTCGATTGTCAATCGTCGATATCACTGATATCAGCGTATCGCCATCGGCACTATCACATCGACATATCACATTTGCGACAACCCAAGGGTCTTGCCCTTATACCATGGGCTTTGCCAACCCGATCCACCAATCTGATCGCTCCATCGCATATCGTTGGTTCTAAAGTCTCGATATCATCGATCGTTTGCCCCTGATTGTGATTAATCGGAGATCGTTGATCGAGGGTTCCTCTTCCCTTGCCTTAAGTCTGCCCTTTTGACTCCTCCGATTGCGATTTTCCCTTTTAAGGCTTTGAGCTTATTTTTTGAAGAAATGCCTCATTTTTCAAAAGAACAAAGGCAGATTCTTTTGGCAATAATTTCATCATCCGAAGTCCATTTTAACCCATTCAAGTTGCAGTAGATTCAAAATGAAAAGATCTACGCAATGGGACTATTTCCAGGAGCATCCTTGGACTTTCATTTTCCCATGTTTCCTGCAAGTCAACCCAAAACTTTGACTGCTTCTATCTCCTTCATTCGAACTTGGATTGGAGTGTCATTCGCAACATTCAAATCAGGGCGACGAGCACTTCGATCTGATGTCAAGATAATTTCCTTTCTACGACTTTGAATTTTGAGATTTTCCCATGCCATTGTGTCTGAAGATCCACCTGGATCAATCCTCCCAAATAAAGAGCTTTGGGACCCCAAAAGCATTAGCACGATGTCTCAATCCACACTTTCAATCACCTGCACGTGAAACCGGTGCGTTCTTGCAATCATGCACGCCACACATGACTCAACAACCCCTCCTTGCCAAGAGTTCGTAGCACACATTCATTGGCTAAGGATTACATAAAAAATAATTAATGCCTCAAATACTAATTAAGGAAAGGCTAAAATATCATAGTTTCATCTTTGAAGTGATGGGAAACACACTATCAACAACGTATGATTTACAATCATGGCCATAACAAGCTACTACCGCTAAAAAAACCAACTTAATAAAGTAGACCACCGTGAATGGTGTGGATTCATCTGTTGAACATATTCACCTTTCAGCTCCTCTAGCAATATTTCCAGAACATGGAGCATTGAACACGTGATTTGTTGGTGTCCCTCTTTGTTGCAATGATTACAACGATTCTTTCTCTGCCAAACTTTTCGAGCCGCCTTAGGGCGCTTTCCCCTGGTGTTCCTTTGATCAGTGTTCATTGGGCCTTCACTATCACTGGACTGTTCTCAATCCACACTTTCAATCACCTACACGTGAAACCGGTGCATTCTTGCAATCATGCACGCGACACATGACTCAACAACCCCTCCTTGCCAAGAGTTCGTAGCACACATTCATTGGCTAAAGATTACATAAAAAATAATTAATGCCTCAAATACTAATTAAGGAAAGGCTAAAATATCATAGTTTCATCTTTGAAGTGATGGGAAACACACTATCAACAACGTATGATTTACAATCATGGCCATAACAAGCTACTACCGCTAAAAAAACCAACTTAATAAAGTAGACCACCGTGAATGGTGTGGATTCATCTGTTGAACATATTCACCTTTCAGCTCCTCTAGCAATGTTTCCAGAACATGGAGCATTGAACACGTGATTTGTTGGTGTCCTTCTTTGTTGCAATGATTACAACGATTCTTTCTCTGCCAAACTTTTCGAGGGTGCATCTCTTAGAGCTCGGCTGAAGAAAGCAATTGGCTTTTCATTATCTTGATCATCTTTTTGCAAAAGGACAGCGGCTATGGTGTGCTCAGATGCAAAAGAAAAAATGATAAAATCTTTGTCGAATTGCGGACTGGTGAGGATAGGCGTTTGAGTCAAGGCAGTTTTGATACTCTCAAAAGCTTGCTTGGTTTCAAGTGACCATCTTACCTTGGCATCTTTTTTTAACATATTGCTCAATAGCCTTATTAGCTCAGCTAGGTTTGGGATAAATCTCCTTAAGAAATTGATCTTTCCCAAGAATGCTTGCAGCTCTTTTATATTTCTTGGATATGGGATTTGGAGGATAGCTTGAATTCTCTCAGAGTCAATTCTAATCCCATCTTTTGATATGATGTGGCCTAGGAGCTTGCCCTCCTCAAGGGAAAACAGGGACTTCTTAGGATTCAAGGAAATGCCATATTTCCTGCATGTCATGAAAATTTGCCTTAAATGTTTAAGGTGCTCTTGGTCAGATTTGGAGAAAGGGGTTAGGTCATCTAGGTATACAACAAGGAAATCATGTATCTCCTTGGCAAATGCAATATCCATTGCCCTTTGAAAGGTAGCACCAGCGTTTTTTAACCTGAAAGGCATTTTAACATACTTAAATGTTCCCCGAGGTGTGGTAAAGGTTGTCTTGTCTTGGTCATCTGGGTGAACAAGTATCTGATTAAATCCTGAAAATCCATCTAGTAAAGAAATTCTAGATGATCCCACTACTCTTTGTAAGATATGGTCCATTTTAGGCAAAGGGTAGTGGTCCTTTAGAGAGACCCGGTTTAAATTTCTCAAGTCTACACACAGTCTGACCTCTCCTGATTTTTTCCTTGTGGGAACTAAGTTAGATACCCATTCAGAAAATCTGATGGGTGCAAAGGTACCTGCTTCAAACATTCTCTTTATTTCTTTTTCAATGAGAGGAAGAAGCATGGGGTTGATTCTTCTAAGTTTCTGTTTGAATGGTTTTTGATTTGGTTTTAAGGGAATGGTATGCTGGATCACTGAGGTCTCATAGGACTTCAAGTCCTCATAACTCCAAGCGAATACATCTTGGAATTCTTTGAACAAATCCACATATTTTGGTTTTTGATCAGGGGGCAGATTTTTGGACAACTTAATCATTTTGCGCTGTTTTGTCGTCCCTATGTTGTGTTCTTCTATAGCAGCATTAAGAGGCTCCATTTTCGGCTTTTTGGGTACATCATTGTCATCGAACATGTCTTCTAATGGAGTAAGTCCAGCAGGTAGAAAATTAGTCTTTAGATCAAAAAACTCATCCTTTGCTTTGGCTGTTTCCTCTAAACACATTTGTTTCAGCTGCTCTATGTTTGCATTGTCAAAAATAGTTGGGTTAAGGATTTGTTTGGCTGTTGCAGCTGTTACAGCCTGCTGATTTTCTTCTGTTAGCTATTGGGAATCGTTGATGGCATCCATGTCAATGTTTGTGTTCGAAAATTCGCCCTCAGGAGTAAGGAAATTGTTAATTTGGGCATCATTTTGAAACACTTGCCAATCCTTAACATTGTTGGGGACCGAGGGTCTATGTTTTATCTCAGCAGTGAAATGGTGATTTGGTTCAAAGGGAAGCTTGCATGTGCTAGCGAAAGTTGCTAGACTGTGAGCATGAATATTATGGTCTCTTGAAATTTTGGCCAGCTTGGACTCATTGAAAGAATTGAGTATTTCTATGGCATCAGTCATGTAGGCTCTCATTCTACTGTCATTAGTAACAAAGTTACCTTTCATTTGTTGTATAATCAGATCAGGGTCACCTAGAATGGACACTTTAGTAGCTCCTAGGACTTTGAGCAATTTTAGGCCTAAGAGGAGAGCTTCATACTCTGCCGTGTTGTTTGTACACCTGAAATTTAATCTATAGGCATGGCCTTCTGCATGATTATCATGTGTATTGTGAATCCATACCCCTGCCCCTACTCCTAACTTATTGACAGAACCATGAAACTCTAGATACCATGTGATTTCTTGCTTAAGGTTTGTATTAAGAGTTTCAGTTATCTGAGGATTGGGCAAACTTATCATTTCTGTTTCGGGAGGTTCTTCTTGTTTTCTAGTTGCCTTGATTGTTGTGGCAATTTCATGGACATTGGCAACTGATTCCTCATTGATGCATGTTTCTCACTCTAAGGCTGAAGGCTTATCATCAGGTGGAGGATTGGTGTCATCATTAAATAAAATAAAATAATCCATATCAGAATGGATTGAGTAAATTGGAAAATTTTGGGGCTTTTCCTCACTGCTTACCACGTACTTCATCAGTGTTTCCCTGTACAGTCTCTTTGGTTGCCCAAAGACAGATATAGTGGCATAAGAGAGGTCAAGTTGAAGGGATCCTTGTAGTTTTTCTCCCCATGATCTTGATAGGAGCATGCCATAATTTGTGGGAATGTCAGCAACTACTACATCTATTAGAATTGTCTTGTTGGGAAATTGGACTAGAGACAC
The DNA here is from genome assembly GCA_000404065.3 of Pinus taeda. Taxonomy (NCBI): domain Eukaryota; kingdom Viridiplantae; phylum Streptophyta; class Pinopsida; order Pinales; family Pinaceae; genus Pinus; species Pinus taeda. The sequence continues at coordinate 69,034 of APFE031000289.1, forward strand.
ACAAAGGTCTTTGATTAAGCCTAAACATTTGACTTGACTTGAGTCAAAGGAGTATAAATCTTTATAGGGTCTTGTGACATCAAGGTTCAGTTTTTCCATTACAGCTTTGGGCATAAGGTTATGTGAGGCTCCTGAGTCAAACATAGCATTATGCAAGATTTTGTCATGTATGTGCAGGCTGACATAAAAGAGTGGAACGGGTCCATATGTTGATTTTCCGTTAACTTCTGGACCAAATAGCAGCTCAGGGGTATCATCTAAGACATTTACATCATCCCTGACCTCTGGTAGTTGAAGTGACCTTTGGATTTGTTGCCTATATACATCATGTTTGGCAAGTTCTGAGAGGGGAATGGATATCTTGAGTTTTCCAATTTCTTCTTCTAAGTTGAATGGTTTGTCAAATGGATTCTTAACATTGGTAGTAGCAGATTTCTCTTTTTCGGGCACACTCTCTGTGTTTTCTTTTTGAGTGTCAGCGTTATGATGAATGACAGTTTGTGGTAATTCTGTTTTGGGAATATTTTTTGGAGTGCCGTTCAGACTTTCGTTTGAGGGAGAGGAAGATAGAGGCTGATCAATAGGAGGTTGTGCGTCTGTTATATCTTCCACAATTACCTGATGTGGGTTTGGGACAACAATATCAGTTGGTTCTGTTATGACAACATTGTTTTTAATTTTGCTGGGCTTTTTGCTATCCTTTGTTCTGTTAGATGCAGGGACATCAATGGTCCTTGTTCTTAACTTATATTGTTTGTGCACTTCATACATAGCAGAATCATAACCTTGTTTGAAATCAAAAGACTCTCTCGACTTGGTCTGAAATTGTTTTACATCAGGGTAGTTTCGGTCCTCTTCAGTGAGAAAGATTTGCTGTTCATTATTCGAATCGATCAGATTCATGTGAGCCTCATCTGTGGGCTCATTGGATGTAGATGCCTCTGCATAGTTTTCTTGGAAAGGAGGCCTAATATCATGGTCGGGACTAGCCCTTCCAACGTTTGTGGTCTGATTTTTTCTGAAGTTCGGGTTCCTTATAGTGTTGGCCTGTTGTCCTTCCCATGATGATTTTCTCTCAATGCTCTCTATTCTGTCTCCTAGCCTATGCATGCCGCTGATGATAACATCTAGTTTTTGGTCTAAGGCTGAGGGTTCTTCCTTGAAAGTGGTTCTTCTCTCAGTTCTGGCTCTGTTTCTTTTGGCAATTAGGTTTGCCTCCACACTGACAGCAACATCTTGCATATCTGCAAGGCTTTGAGGGGCTCTTTCCCTTAGCTGATATGCCATTTCAGCATCAAAACCATCAGGGAATTTGTACAAAGCAAGATCTCAAATTTTGAGGTATTGCATTGTAAATGTTATTAAACCTTGCACAGTAATCCAAGACAGCCTCTTGAGGTCCTCTTTTGATAGTATCATACTCAGATAGTATGTGCAAGGGCTCTTTCTTTTTCTCCCATCTGTTAATAAATTTCTGGTATAAGGCTTCTGGATTTAAAATGGAATTGGGTGTAAGTGCCCTAAACCAGGTTCTGACATCGCCGGTCAAACTTTGGACAAAAATCTTTATTCTCACACTGTCATCATCAATCTCATAACTCTCAAAGTAATCCTGCATTTTCTTGGTATGCTGTAGGGCTGTGCAGGAATTTGTGCCATCAAAATAGGTAATTTTTTTCTGATAGTCCTGAGGCATAGCCCCGGGATTAGCAGGCAGCTGTAAGGGCGCATATCTATTAGCCATATTAACAATGATAAGAGGAACAACAGGGATAAGGGGAACGACTGGAGTGACTGGGATATTAGGAGCAACCGGGGTAGTATTCATAGTGAACAGAGGTGTAAAAGAAGTGCCTAGAGAAGAGGATGATGAACAAGGGGAGGAAGGGTTTGACCGGAACAAAACTTTGACAGGGGTTGTGAAACTACTAGGTTGAACTGTTTGGGGAATAGAAGTAGTAAAATCTTCTTGCTGCTCTTGCTTTCTGCGGATTTTAGGGATTATGTTGGGATTTTTAAAAACAGCAGGGGGATTCGGATCTGGATTTGATCTGGTGTAGCGCGAATTCTTCTTGGGAGCCAGCTTCTAACTTGTTTTTTGGGAAATTTTCTAAGAACACAGGTCGACCAAACTTTTTTAAGGTTGGTTTCTTCCTCTGTTGAGCTTCAGACTGGTTTTGTGAGATTAGCTGAGGAGGTCCCCAGCGGACTCGCCATTATGTGAGATTAGCTGAGGAGGTCCCCAGTGGAGTCGCCATTATGTTATCACTCAGGTTTTCCCTTGGCTCCTGAAGGGATACGGCCGAGCTAACCACAAACCAATCTTTGGATTGCAGGTTCTAGCCCACCTGCAATCAGAGAGGGCTCTCTCTTAATGATTTCGCTTTGTTGATAATGATTTTAGGCTAGTTATTTGGTTTAGGGGTTTTGATTTTTTTTTTTGTTTGGATGGAAGATGAATATGAGGCAGATAATTCCAAGCAGAGAGGTAAGGGAAATTGTGATAAGTTTCAAACCATTGGGCATGGAGTCATGGATTGAGGCTTGCTGCTGCGTTTTCTTGGTCACAAGAGGATTATGGAGCGGGATAGCTACACATGAAACAATACCAATTTGCTGAAAAGATGGGATGAAAGCCAGAGATGAAAGGCAATCAAGAATCTTTCATTAACTAACAGGGAAAGAGGTGAATGAATGGGTATCTAGGAGCAGTTAAGAATTCCTAAACTAGCATTCATATGTGAAAGAAACATCGTAAACAAGATCATTTAAGTATGCATTTTCATAACTATTCCTGATGAAAACATGAAGAATTTGCAGAAATTGAGCCTAAGGTGCAGCCAAGCAAATCCTAAACTATTCTTCTTTTCTGCAATTTAGATGGTGGATTGTTGATAACAAAAACATAAAAAACTAAACAGAGTTAAAGAAACACTTATTGAACCATGTAGAAGCACAGGAATTCCATAGTCACTCCTCGACCAGTTAAACACAGCAGACAGTTTCAAAATCCATGATTTCAGCAGTCTTTGATTATAGAAAGTATCACATTTACAGTGCGAGTCTCTGCTCGAGTAAAATATCGAACTAACAAAGATCAAAACAACCAACCAACCCCTACTCCATTTTTCAGGGTGGTATATATAAGCAAAATATCTAAAGTTATTTATTACAACCGACCTAACAGGTCTGTAGGAAAAAGCTTTCTAAACCTAACTTATGCTGGAATTAACTGTAAGTAAATCTTCTTTGGGCTGCGACAGTGGTAGCTGGATCAAAATTGAGTTAATGTGATGTCCTCTGTGGCTAGGTGCAGTAGTTCTGTCATAACTATGCATTGAGTTCTGGTCCACTGATCTCCTGTGAGTTTAATGTGCAGTCATTTGTGCTGGTGAGCTTTCAATGCGTCCTCAACTGCTTCTTGACTTTCAGGGCTTTCCTTTTAATGCTAGATTTGCCTCGAGCCCTGAGAAAATCTCCTCTGATACACTTTGCCGCTACACTGATACTCTTTGACATGCTTTTTATCTTCATATCCGCTCTGATACTCTTTAACCTCTGAACCTGGTCTCTCTCTGTCTTCAGATACATTCAAATTGGCAAAATCGGGCTTTTTCTGCCATTTTCGGTGCAAAAAGGGCCAAGGAATCAAAAGATTCCCTAAAGATTCTCCAATATGGCCCATTTCCCGTAGCGATGCGCAATTAGCACTTCGCGCTAATTGCGCATCGAAAATTGCCTCTGTTTTTCATTCCGGAGCTCCGAAGCTTGACTTTCGCGCTTGCACGTTTTTTTGTTTTTCGGCTGCTGATGTCAGCATGACGTCAGCTGTACGGCGGATGACGTCAGCAGTGGGGTCCTCTGGTATGGATGTGACGTCAGCATGCTGACGTTAGTAGGGTGATGTGGCAGTACGACGGGGTGATGATGTGGCGGGACACCGTGGCAGGTGACGTGGGCCAGGCGCAGACAGGAAGGGGTGAGGTGGAACCGACGTGGCGGGATGACGCGGCGCTCCTGTTACATGAGGGGAGGGTGGTTTTGGCAGGGCATCGAACCACTTTTGATACGGAAGCGGTTTCTGTCAGGGGCGAACCGATGCAATGGGAAGCCGCCAGCTGTCTCGGTGTACGATGGTAAAACCGTCGGACATCTGGTGCTAACGTGCCCATATAAAAGGGCGCCCGATATGGATAACAGCCGTCAGATTTGGAGGAGGCGATCCAACGGTGGACGGGAGGCGAAGAAGCACGGAGTTTAGTATAAGTGCGCGCGCGTTAATTTTTAATTTTTCGCGGCGCGGGTGGGTTTAAACTTTAGGAAAATGGTGTAATGGGTTTTGGCGCTTGGTGATTTATTAACCAAAATTAATAAATTCCAAAATACAATGCGCGGGGAGGGTTTTTTGCATTTGTAAGGGGGTTTTTTGTGTTTTGGAAGGAGTCCAAACACCTTGGGGGGAAATTTATGCAGAGATGGGGGTTCTTACTAAGGCCCAGATGACCTAGTAATTCCCAAGGGACGTTTATGGTTATATTTCAACCAGGGGGAGGGGATATTTACATAGGGGAGCTATTAACATAGTTTTAATAGGGGGAAGGGAAAATAGATAGGGAGTTAAATAATAATGTCAGTAGTTAATATGAAAATGACAAGAAGAGCGCCAAGTTCCAGAGGTGTTAGGCTGTGAAGGAGAGATAGAACTTTGTAGAGAAAGCATGGAGCCTCCTTGAGTAAAGCAGACCTTTACCATGGCTAATGATATGGACCCAGATTAAGCAGTTGGGCTCCTTTGGTTCTCTACCTATCTAAGAATCTGCCAAGATTAGGCTGTTTGGACAGATTATTCATTCTCTATATTCTACAACAGGAAATTGAAACCTAGGGAGACCAAGATTAAGCTGTTTGGACCTCCCTTTAGCTGAAAATTTGTACAAAAATGAAACAACTCTTCAAAATTGGAATGCAGTAGATGAACTTTGAGTAGCATTCTCTCATGGCCTCTTTTTTTTGGTGACTGTTAGCCAATATGGAGCATTGCAGCATGCAAAGTATGACATATTTGGCCTGTAAACATGTCCATCATGAAATATGAGTAACCTGCTATAGCAGGAGGCTAACACTTCAAATTCTTGCTTAGTTGACTTGGAAGCCATATCATTTGAGTTGAACAATCTTTCCAAAGGAACCAAACCTCTCAAGATAGTATTACCTTTCAATTGTAAAATCTTGTGCCCTGTAATGGTTTCTTCCCACCTGGTCTATTGTTCATCTATCAGTTTCTCTTCCTCCTGATCAATCTCTGATTTTGAGAATTCTCCAAGAACCTCCATGAACTGTTTGATTATTTCCTCATCTTCAAACACCTACCAATACTTAACATTTTATAGTATTGAAGGCCTATATCTGACTTCAATTTTGTATCTGAGCTAGGGGTTTTGAGGAGGCTTGAAGTTATTGGTAGCTATGACTAAGGAATCAACCATCCAATTTCCATCTCTAAAAAAAGCTGGATGTTAAAAACTAAGAAAAAGTTCTCAATCAGATCCCATACCTCATTTTGGTAGGCCTCTAGTCTTGGATTTTTGGTTTGGCATTGACTTTGGTTCACCACCAAATCTGAATCCCCAAACACTGTTAAGCACCTAATGTTGAGATTTCTAGAAGCTTGCAGATCTAGCAGCAAAGATTAATATTCAACAACATTATTTGTGGCTTCAAACTCCAACTTGAAAGAGAGAGGGATCAAGCTGCCTTTTGGTGATAACAACAACACACCTACCCCATTTCCTTCCATGGAATAAGTGCCATCAAAGTATAAATTCCATACTTTGTCACACTCCACTTATTGTTGGTGTAGTCGGATAAAACATTCTGTTAGGGTCCTATAATAATAGGATTCATAATTTTGAATTGGCTATAGTTAGTCTTGTAATATTGTACATACTTTTGCTTTCCGCAAAATGTTTTCCATACTAAAAAAATAAAAAATGTAAAGAGGGTATGTCTTAAAAGAATAATCAAAGGACAAAAAGAAAGAAAAAAGATAAAAATAGTGAAAAATATGAACCCCAAAAAGAAATAAAATAGATCATGAAAGTGTGCAAATTCATATGCCACTACTTTTTACTTTACTATGCAAAATAAGATTGTGTGCATCTTGTCAAAAATGCCACAATCCATGACGGTCAAATAGCTTAATATTGACTCATTTATGCTTTAAATTTCATGTTGATAGATAGAGAATAAAGATCTAGCCAAACTGTTTAACCTTGGTGGATCATTAGTTAGGTAGAGAACATAAATGAGTTCATCAGTTTAATCTGCACCATTGGAAGTTACAAGGTTAGAATTAGATATTTTTCTTATCAAAAGAAAAAGAAATAAAGGGTCAACGAGCTTAAATGCATCCAATATATGAAGAGAAAATGTTAGGATAAATAAAGGGTAGGTAGAAGAAATGTGGCAAATGCACAAGGTTGCTAAGTCAAAAGCACATTCATCATGCTTAATCCTATGTTTCATGTGCAGGAGGAGTTGAGAAAAAGAAAGGATATTCACCAAGTTTGTTTGCTAATTTCCCCTCATTTCACTACGCCCCCACATACTTATTTGTTAATTTCCCCCATTATTCCTTCATTACCTATAATACTCTTCCCTTTCATTTTTGACCTTTACCCATTGGTTTCACATATTTTCCTATATATTACCCTTCAAAAAATCATCCCCCTTCCCAAAACCCCCTTTTCCCTAGTGTTGAACCCATTCTCCATTACAAATATTACCTTCCCCCCTTATTAATTTCCCTATTCCCCTTAAAAACCAACAAAAACTCTTTATCCTAATTTTTTTCTAAAGTCCCACATTATGTAATTAACATCCCCACTTCATATTTCCCCGATACCCTTTTTGACCCACCAACCCTTGGTGCGGTTAAAAAACCCTGCCACATAACCCATGGTCCCACCTTATTACTCGCTGCTTATATTAAAAAAACCCGACATTATGCGCTAATTAATTACATTTCTTTGTAATTAAACCCTGGGCCCCGCCGACCACTATCTCGACTTCATCCGTGCGACTCAACTGTACGATATTCCTCTGATCTCCTACCCCTAGATCCAATGGTCCACAACCATATCGCGTAGATTCATTATCTGACCGTTAACAACCCGAGAGCACGTGAGATTCATGGTTTTGGCCAGGCACTCTTTGGCTATGTGGTAGCACCAGGTTACCTCACGTGTTCAAGAAAAATACCACCCGCTATCGAAAAGTGGTGCGATGGCACACAAAACCACCTCCCCACCTAAATTGAAAACTCCCCATTGTTCATTTAATAATTTCTGCGTGAAAATGTGACCGTTATCAGTTAAAAGGCCGAAAAAGCCCCAAATTGCTATTTTCACTCGTTTTTCACTGCAAACTACTACTCAGTCATTTGCGACATTCTGAACCTCTGAGCGACCAATTCATCCACTTTTACCACCTGAAGACGCTGCGAATACCCAATTGAAGCAGCCAATTGAAATTTGAAGCCTCAGTACCTTCTGAAGTTACCACAGAACCCCTTTGCATGCCAAATCGCTAATTTCCAGGTATTCTTAGAAAAAACCAGAACAACCCTTGAATTTGAAAATGCACAATTGTAATTAAGTGGCTAATTAATTGAATTAATTAATAAACCTTCTTGAAATTGAAGAGAGACTTATTTGTACATCCCAAACCCTTTTACAGACTGTAATTACCCTCCCACGGTTCCAAATCTTCTAAAAGCTCACTCCTGAAACCACAAAAAGCCTAATTCAATTAAGTAAACCCAATTATGGCTTCCCAAACCTCTCTAGACATAAGACCTCTGCAAACCCCTTACTTGGACATTGACCACCTTGCCTTAGCAGACCGAGACTTCCAAATAAAGGATACAGCTTCCCCTGCCTACCTATTAAAGCTCCACTACTGGAGTAAAGACAAATTCTTAAACTAGAATGATGGCATTCACCTTTGGGAGTCCAATTTTCCCAAGTACTGTTTCCCACAGGTACATCCATTCTCATAAATCATTCACTTCTACCAAGCTTGCTACATTCCTAGTCAAAGAGCCATTTTCACCCCTGACTAGCAAGTTTTATTCACCATCATTGCAAAATCCATTAATCAAATGTTGCAAGTCCACCCAAGCCAAAATTATACCCCTTTTTCAATTGAATGCTTACTTGACCTCTATACCAAGTTAGACATACCCAAGAAGGCTCAAATTATTCAAACTTTCATCATTAAAGAGTCTCACACTCCAACAGATAGTCCCCCTTATGCTATCACCATTTTTTTCTGAGAGAGGCAGACAAATTATTACCATGCTCTATTGCATTTTAGGGTACAGTACATATGAGCATGTGGATGAGGTTGTCCTGGATTTTCTTGCTATCTTTTGCCTAGGCAAGCCTCCTGTTGTAATGTATAACTATGCTCAGTTCATAGCAAACAAAATGCATGAACAATTCATTAGACTAAAAAATGAGAGAGTTTTCAAGTACTCTTTAGTTTTGTTTCACATGTTCTTCTACTATTAGTCAGACAAGTTTCCAATCAACATTCAGAAGTTGGACACCAAAGGCAATCCAAGATCAGTCATCTATTGGACACCAGTGATCCAAGAATACTCCACTATTTTTTCCTACAAAGACTTCATTGATTCATTTGTGCATCCTATTGCAGACATGCTAACCAATATCTATCAACCCAGGCTTAGTCAGGAAATTAAAAGGGTTTTACAGTTGGAAAATAGCAGTAAAGTGGGAGATTGGTATTTATAACAACACCACACAGAGATAAGGATATATGGATGCCAACTGGCTCCCTACAAACTACCCAAATACCTCCCCATGAGGTTATTTGCATTATAGTACTTTAGGTAGATAATAAACTCTGATCAAGTTAACTTCCTGGTAGCTAAGAAGAAAACTCAATTCAAAATGGAAAACCAATTGGGCCTCTTTATTTTTAATACTAGGGAAGCCAGACCAGAGTTAGATAAGATTCTACAACAGATGAAATTTAAGAACAATTTTATGTGGCAATATGACACTCAAGGAGTCATAAATAAATTAAGGCTCAAAGTCAAATTGGGCCCTTTCATACATCATACCAGGCCAGACATTGAGATATTTGCCAATCAGTCTGAATGGTTGGAAAACACTTTGATAGACATGGAAATTACTATAGTTGATGTGGAGAATACATTAATTGATGTGGAAAAGCAGATTGACACTAGTTCCTTTATGCAGGTTCTATACCTAGGAGAACCAGTGAATATTCCTCCTCTTTTACAAACTCCAAAAAATGAAGACAAAAATGCAAAGAGAACCAAGGAAGAAGGTTCTAGTTCAGCCATGGAAAGCATAGATGAACAGTTTGAGATTAGTTACAAGAAGAGGCCCAAGCTTAATCCTGTAACTAAACATGAAGACACCATTGACTTAGTGGAAATCAGTGACACTGACACAATGGTGGGAAGAAGCAAAGGCCTATCAGCTTCAGGAGAAACACACCAACCCTCTACCTCAAATACCCAACTTATTGAGACATAGCTCAGTGTTGAGGTCTCTTCATTCACCAGGCCTTTGGATAATGAGAAGGATATCAAAGATAGGTATAAAGAAATTAAGTTGATAAATGAGAAATTGAAGGCTAAGACTTATGCCCAATATTTCAAGAAGACACCTGCAAATCAAAACATATTAATGTCAACTTTTGACATTAAAACAGGTAAAATGCAGATGATATTCATCCAACCTATAGTCTAATAACTAAGATCACTAGTAGACTATAGGAAAGCAAATTTTGAGTTTTTGGCTAGGGATGTTCATCCCATTGACCAAATTGAGTTCCTTAAATAGGCAGGTGAGATGATCTATTCCACCTTGACAGGTAAAGCTATGACTGCACATAAGCTTCAAAGTTCGTTGGATAATATCACTACATAGTACAAACTGGAAAAGGCCTCCTCACATGCCAAGGACAACAGAATCAAGTCACTAGAAGACTTGGTGATTGAGCTTGGACATGATCCCAATGATGTCAAGGTTGCATAGAAGTTGATAAAGAAAAAAAATGAGGATATTGCTGCTCTCAAAAAGCTACTGAAACTGCCTCATTCAGAGCACCCTCAGACAAAAGAGGTCTTAGAAATCCAAACACATCAAGAGGAAATGATGGACCTTGTTTTACAGCTTAATGACCAATTAAAAGAGATGGAGAAGGAGTTGGACAACTTAATACAGCTAAAACAGGCCAGCCTTGAGACTACCACTGCCACTGTCATTCCAACAATTACTACAACAATACCATCCACCTTGGCAGCTTCATTGGCTACAACACTTCCAGCTGCAACAACATCTACATTAGCAACAGGTTCGACAACAACAGTAGCTCAGCGAAGTGATGAGGCAAGTAAATTGGTCAAGGTAATGGAAGACATGTCCATTCAGACCACAAAAAAAAAAAATCTTAAGGAAAATACAACAAGTCTAGAGAATGATAATAAGCTTGCCCATATTATGCACAAGGAAGAAGTTCAGAAGTCAATTAGGTTGACTAAAAGTATGAATAGCTTGGAGAAAGAATTGACATTAAAGGAGCCACTTGGACAAGCTAAGGAACAATTATGGACCAATATCATTGACTCTGTCAATGATATTTTGCCATCCATTTAAGTAATTTTTGAACAAAGTGACTTAGTTAAAGAGGCTACAGAAGCCATATAAAGAGTTAAGGCTAAATTGGTAGACATGCCAGAGGAAGCCACTAGAATAATTCATTTCCTTAACTCCAAAAACAAATATGAATTGTAGGAGCTGGACATAGCTGACGGGATAGGCACAATACTAGAAGTGAAAAAGGTCCTCACCAAGAGGAATTTGATGTTAAACCTTGAGGACAAATGCCAAACCATGCAGTTGGCTATAGACGAGTTCATGGTAAAGTTTGATGTTTTGAGGCAGAAAGGTCTGCCAAATCCCTTGGTGATAAATGACAAGTTGATGCCATAGGAATACTACAACAAAAGGATAAGAGAGGTGGCAAGGGATCAGGCAAGTAATTCTTCAATGAAGGGAATGCCTATTGGAAAGGTTCTATATCAGACATTTGATAACCTATTTTACCTCTAGCATGAGGTAAAACACCCTTTTGTGAACAAATCCACTTTTGCCAATTACACAAACGCGGATGAAATTTACAAGAATATGGTAAATATTCAATTACCATATGCAGGCACGTGGGAGAAGTTAACTGACTTGCTGTAAAATGCACAGTCAAAATGTAAAAATGCACAGTAAAGGTGAAAACAACACAGTGAAAGGAAAATGAAAAATCAGGTAGGTGAAATAGTATCAGGTAAAGTGTATCAATTGAGAAAGGGAAAATTAAAAAGAACAGTCAGCGTGAAGACCAACAACAAGGCAAAGAATAAACATCAAAATATCATAGCATAAAGACAACACAACCAAATAAAAAGGGATAGCATAAAACAGTTGAACATCTGTCTCTATCTTATTGCACAAAGATATTTCTTTCTCCTAGATTAATTCCCAAGACAGTTTGGGATATTTTGTAAACTATTTTTGTATAAATACTTCATAATTTGAAGTATTGAGTGTGGATTGCTAGACATTTGTAGAGTTGTATTGATCTGAAACTTGAGGGTTATTGTTACAATTTTTTTCAAGTCAACAGACTGGACTAAGTAATAAAGAGATTGCATTACAAGATTCATGTGTTGAGCTATTACAGTGAAGTATTTTCTTTGTCAAATTTGTAATTTCCTTATGTATTTCACAAACTTACATGTTATCTAAAGTGAATGAATTAACTGGAAATTTATTTCAGAATTTGTTTAAGTACACTCTATCTTGAATAGTTAATCATTTCTATGTTTTCTTCTGATATCCGAATCTGAGAATCCTTAATTGCTCTCCCATCCCAGTTGACCTCTTTCACTTCCTTCATTATCCAGCCTAAGGAACCCTTAATTTCTCCTTGGATCCAATTGAAATCAACTTCACCATCCAGCCTTAATATCTGAAATAACTCAGCTACCTTTCCTTGTAGACACTACTTTTAGAACTTGATCCAATCCAGTTTGCGTAACATTTGACCCCATATCCCAATGGTACAAAGACATCCATCTATCCATCTAAGTAAGTGATCCCACCGCCAAATCAAAACCAAAACCCAAGTACAATCATAACTAGCTTAAAACCAATTAACTAAACAAAATTAAATCATAAAGAGAGAGCCCTTTCTGAGCATTAGGAAGGCTAGATCCTAATCTCCAAAGTAGGTTTCTGGTTACCTCTATCATTTCTTTCCTACCAACTCCAGATAAATTTTGGAGTGATAACACATTCCACTTGTGTCTCATCCATGATTTGATTATCTTCCTCTAACAACAAACAAAAAACATATTTCTCTTTACCATACATAGGGGCATTATTTGAATAGCCGGTTCTTGTAAATATGTTCACAAATCTCGCTTCCTTATATAATCGATGCTTTTCTCCACCAAAAATAGGAATGGTAGCATATTTTAATTTTAATAGATCCTCCAATTTGGATCCCCATGATCTGGACAAGAGCATACCAAACCTTGCAGGGATATCAACCACTACAATATCCATTACAACACTCTTCACAGGGATTTGAGCCAAATTGACCACCAAGTCTTTAATCAACCCTAGACATTTTACTCTCGTGGAGTCAAAATAGTATATATCTTTATATGGTCTTGTTATTTGTAGCCTCGATTGCTCCATAACAGATAATGGCATCAGATTGTGAGCATGCATTTATGTAAGAGAAGTTCATGAATGACCAAAGTGACATAGAAAGGGAGAGTAGAAGGGTATTGTTCCTCAAGATGAGGTCCAAATACAACCATGGGTATTTCTTCTTGGAGGTTCAAGATATCATGTGAAGGAGCAATGGTGGATGGACACATCAATTGAGATTCTTGAATTTTGTAATTCAGATGTTTTAACAATTCGGTTAAGGGAACAAATATTTTGACCTTCTCTAGCTCTTTTTGAAGACTAAAGGCATAAGAGTTTCTATCAGATATGACACCATCAACATGTTATTTCTCTTTCTCATAGTTTGGTTTGGATGGTAAAGGTAACTTATCTATTTAAGAGACCTCAAGCTTGTGGAGAATGGAAACTTGAGACTCTTTCTCTTTGGGCGAGGCTTGGTTTAGAGGCTTCTTTCCTTTCTTTGCTGGTTTCAAAGGATTTGGGGGAGAGGACTTCTCATTTTGGTCCTACATTCTAGATATTTTCCTGGAATATCTAAGATCATGGTTTCTATGCAACTGTGCTTGCATGAAATCGAAAAACTTCCTGCAATAGTTGTCAATATCACCATCATCCAGTGGTGCATCCAAATCATCCCCTTCTACTTCACTGACATCTATTTCATTGTCTCCCTCTGAAAAAGAAGAAAATTGATTTTCGTGGACTTCTATTGTTTCTTCGGCATTTTCCTCTGGATCATCTTCCAAATACAATGGGGGTTGAATGTGAACTTATTTCTCCCTTCTCTCCCTTTGCAAGAGCTGCAAAGGAGGTCTCCTATATTGAGGATTGAAACATTTGTTAGGAGTTTGTTGGATTTTTCGAGGAGGGTTTTTGTTTTCTAACTCCAATTTCACAAGCTTGTTAGACAAGTTTCTTATTAGCTCATTCATTTACTCAAGTTTCTTCTCTTTAGTTTCCTTTCCCTGGTATGAGGAACTAGCTTCTTCTTTTCCCCTTCTGTTATCTCCATGATTGGTTCTCCCTCCCCACTTTCCAGTAGAGGTGAAATTTTCTTCAACTTCTAAAGCATCTATTTGAATCTGGTCTAAGGAGCAAGACTTCCTTTCTCTAAGAGTGAAGCCAAATTTTGGTTGAAAGGCCCCAATAAAAACCACTTTAACAACAACCTGTGGATGTTTGATTTCAACAGGGAGACTATTATGCAATTTTTTAAACCTTCTTATGAATTCTGACACATCTTCATTATGTTTTTTCTTCATAGCATTAAATTCAGTGAGGATATACCCATGGTCACTTTTCTCTCCCAATTTTTGCATGAAATAATTCTCCATCTCCTCCCAGGTAGTGGTTGAAGCATTTGGTAGGGTTTTAAACCATTTCCTGGTTTCCCCATCAATAGATTGGAAAAAAAGTATTAACACCACACTTAGGTGTTCTACATTGAGATTTTCTACAAATGCACTATTGGAAATAATACTGAGGGGGGGGGGGGGTGAATCAGTGTTATTAGTTCAATAATTTTTAACTTCCCAAACAGATTTATATATGCTACTTCTGTGAAGTTAACTATCACGTACATGCTATTGTGATTAGAGAAACTAGCATATACCTATAGAACTTATGATTTAGTCAATTTATCATGTGTTGCTCTTTAATTAATGCATTAGTAACTTATTAAACAATGCAGTAAAAACATAATAAACCACCACACATAAGCAACACACATGAACACCAAGATTTAAAGTGGAAACCTAATGTGCGGAAAAACCACCTGCTATTGTTGTCTCTGTCTTCTTTTAATAATAAGAAAATTTGTTTACAATATTGTACTAGTGCAGACTCATACCAGTACGTAGGAACCCACATGTAGAAGGTTACAACATTCTCTTTTTTTCTAGCTTCTACTGGAAGGGAGCTGCAACCCCCTAGCTCTTGTACTAGCCAATGTGTTTACTAGTACGTACACACCGGCCTATAGAAGGCTATGACCTTCTCTCTTCTTCCAGGGACCACATTTCATAAATTTTCAGACTGGATGCTCTTGACACACAACAATACACATGAAAGCCTCGTTTCATCAAATTTTCATATTGGACCCATAAGAAACTTTGAAACTCAAACTGCATCAACCAGCTATCAGTTAATCTGAACAATTAGATCACTATCACCAGAACACTGTGTTGAACCCATAAACATGCATCATCATTCAGAACCAGTTGCAACCTCAGAAATCATGCATCATAATGTATACGCTACTTTAATGAACCCTACCTGCATGTATACATTACTTCCTTTAAACAAATCCGCGTATACCTTCGAAACTACTGAAACATAAAACTTTTGAATCAAGTTTGTACCAACCATCAATATACAGAACATCTACTATCAATTTACAGAGATTTACATAAGCAGTAGTAGAGATCACCCTTCTCACTTATACAATCAATCAATCAGATACCAAACTCCTTATGCATTCAGTTTATATTCAAATCTAAGAAGACTTCATTGATAGACAATATTAAAACAATAGAACTAAACAGATAGATCAGTTAGATCTGAAGAATAGGCTTTTCCTTTGTATACGCTACTTGGAAGAGTAGAACCTATGTGTACACATGCTTTTACCAAGACGAACTAGCGTATAGATCTGCAAATATCAACTCATAACTTTGCTACTATTCCAGACCTCAGACAAACTCAGATCATGACATTTAAAGAATAAACAGGTGTACATAATCAGATCTAGCCCAACCAATATAGATCATTCAATGATAAGTCATTTCAGGTCTCATGATCCTGATCCACCATTGAATTCAAGGTGCACAAAATATTTTAGATCAAATCACAAACATGGCCCCTGCAACATAAAATATACTTTAGATAGAATTAATCCTTAGAAACACTTTCACTTGCACACCTTGGCCTTATGATCTTCTCCTCCTTATATAGTTTTAGACCTTTCTCAATACCTCAGACCAAAACCACTTAGGACCTGTGGTATTCTTAGACGAGATCAAATAGTTGTTACTCCACTCAATATTGTGGGATCATACCATGGTATTGACCCCTGGTATTGTCTCCTCTTGAATTTCCTTGATTTTCCAAAATATATGCGCTTTTCTTCTTGTGAAAGTGTGTGTATACGTATACACTCTTTTTGTTCTGTGAACCAGCGTGTATACACTATTTTGACTAAGTGGACGTATGTATACATATTAAAATGCTTTTCACCATCCTTTACCTTCAACTTCTTCATTCTGATTAGTAGAATTTAGTTCCATATTCCCGTTCTTCTGTACTAATGCCCTATTACATCTGAATGGACCTATTACTCTATGGGTTGCCTTTCATCAAAACTGAACTGAACTGTGAGTGAGTTGACATTAAGGACAACACTTGTATCATAATGCCAACAATCTTCCCCTTTAGACTTGATGGCAACCATGCTGGTGTTGATTATTGCAAGGTGTAGAAACTGTTAGAGATAACAAGAAACACCAAAATACTCTCCCCCTTTGACATCAAGGGCGAAGGGTAGACCAGGCTATTCTCCCCCTTTGATATACATTATGTTGTCCATGCGGAGTCTACAGAGATATGTTTCAAAAGAATAACATGACTCTATAACTCAACTAAGTGAGTATGACCTCCCTATGACCAATGACTTATACATGCATCAATCACCCAACCAAGTGGGGATACACCATATTTGACTCATCCACCCAACCAAGTGGGGATATACCAATTGTTTATACATGACAGAAATATAGCAATTATTATATCATCCATCCCATGCAAAGTGGGGATACAAATTACATCATATGTCCAATAGGACTCATTCAAATATAGATCATGACATAAGAAGTCATATCACACCCTAGATATTTACATGACTTATGCAACAAATGATATAAGTATCTGAAGCCATAGCTAAACTCATCAACCATGATGCAACCAATGTAGAATGTGTGTGAAAAATAATGCTCCCCCTAAACTTGTGCTACCTGTGCATTGTCAACAAGTCATTCATCAAGGCATATTTGTCAGTCAGATACAAATAAATGAAAAAATCATATCGTTAGACTGTAATCATCAATATCAGACAGAGCACCCATATCAGAGTCTGAACCACTGTTTTTTTGTTAGAAAAACATATACACTCCTTCAGCCACATAAACTTGCGTGTATATGCAACTATATTTCATGAAACTTGCGTATAATAATCTTCCTTTGAAAACTGGATTTAATAGCAGGATGATGCAACAACTACTCCCAACTGTTGTTTGAGATATTCAAATGTTTCTTTGGGAGGCATTTAGTGAATATATCAACCTATTCTTTGGAGGGAACATACTCCAATTTAACCTTTTGTTCAAGCACTTGTTCTCGTATAAAATGATACTTAATGGGTATGTGCTTAGTCTTGGAGTGCATGATAGGATTTTTTGAGATACTGATGCCACTTGTATTATCACATAGAATGGAGATGGGTGGAGTACATGCGATCTGAATGTCTTGCAATGTTTGCATCATCCAAAGTAGTTGTGTGCAACAAGATGCAACAACCACATATTCCGCTTCAGCTATAGATAATGCGATCGAACTTTGTTTCTTGTTGAACCAAGACACCAATCATGAACCCATATAGAATGCTCCTCCACTCGTACTCTTTCAATCATCCACATTTCTTGCCCAATCTGCATCTGTATAAGCACGAAGAGTAAGATATGTATCTTTAGGATACCATAGACCAAAGCCTTGAGTTCCTTGAAGATATTTAAAAATTCTTTTTACTACCTGAAGATGTGATTCCTTTAGATTTTCTTGGAACCTTCCAACAATTCCTACTGCATGCATCATATCAGGTCTAGTACTTGTTAGATAAAGCAGACTTCTAATCATAGATCTTAAAGTTGGTTGGTTCACTGCTGGTGATTCAACATTAGAACTGAGACTACATCCTATTACCATTGGAGTACATACTAGTTTAGAATCTTCCATTCCTTACTTCTTCAAGATCTGCTTGAGATATTTGGTTTGTGAAAGAACTATACCATATTTTGTTTGTTGTACTTGTAGACCAAGAAAATAAGTAAGTTCACCAAGTAAGCACATTTCAAATTCTTGCTGCATTATTGAAGCAAAATTCTGACTCATGGATTCTTCATTGCTACCATAGATGGTATCATCAACATAAAAAACAATAATTAGCAGTTTACCATTTTCAATCTTTGTCTATAAATTGTTATTTTCAGAACCTTTTGTGAACCCTTGTTGTTGTAGATATTTGTCAGGGTGGTAATACTAAGCCCTTGAAGCCTGTTTTAGAAAATAGTGAGCCTCTTTTTATCTTTCATACGGTTTTTACATCATTTCCAAGAATGAATCCTTCTAGCTATTCAATATAAACTGCTTCTTCTAAATCTCCATTAAGAAAGGTTGATTTTACATCCATTTGATATACTTTGAATTTTCGAAAACTAGAGAGAGCAAGAAACATCCTTATGGCTTCAAGTATGGCAGCAAGTGCAAAAGTTTCTTCAAAATCTATACGTTCTTGTTGAGCATACCCTTTACAGACAAGTCTTGCCTTGTTTCTAATAACTTCTCCATTTTCATTCAGATTATTCTTAAATATCCATTTTGTTCCTATAACATTTTTATCATGAGGTCTAGGAACTAATTCCCAAGTATCATTCTTTTCAATTTGGTCCAGTTCTTCATCCATGGCCTTGACCCAACATTCATCTTTGCGGGCTTCATTTACATTTTGAGGTTCGGTGAAGGATAGTAATGCTAGATAACTGGAGGTCCCTGTAAGAGTTCCTCTTGTCTGAACATCAGCCCCTTTTTCTCCTAGAATTTGAGATTTTGGATGATTCTTATGAACATAAGTAGATGGATTCTTTTCCCTGTCTGTTGTATCTTCTTCTGGTGCTTCATTGGTTTCTTCTTCCATATCATTTTCATTTGATGCAGGAAATCATTCCCCATCTTCGTCACTGTCATATTCCTCTATTGATTTCATTTGTTCCAGATTTCTGCATGTTTCATCAATTACAACATCAATGCCTTCAACAATTTTCCGATGTCTTTTATTATAACATTTGTATCCTTTACTTCTGGATGAATAACCAAGAAGAATTCCTTCGTCTGCTCTAGATGATTAACCAAGAAGAAGTCCTTTTGATGAAACATTTTCTTCCAAACACTCTAAAGTGTTTTACAGTAGGAGGCTTACCATACCAAAGTTCATATGGATTTTGATTGCTATTTACCCAAACATTCGCTCTGTTGAGAATAGTCACAGCAACAAATGCAGCTTCACCCCAGAGGTTGCAGGAGTTCCAGATTCATCAAGCATTGCTTGAGCCATTTGTTGAACTGCTCTGTTCATTCTTTCCACCATGCCATTTTGCTGAGGAGTTCTTGCGACAAAGAATTGCCTCTTTATTCCATGTTGTTCACAAAAGTCAAAGAATTCATCTAATATGAATTCCCCCCCTAGATCAGATATGAGACATTCGATTTTTCGATCTGATTCATTTTCAATTAAAGCTTTAAAGGCTTTAAACTTTTCAAATGATTCATCGTTATGCTTTAGTAGACCTATCCAACACATCCAGGAAAAATCATCAATAAATAAAATAAAATATTCTTCTCCATGAGGTGACTTTTTCCTTGTTGGTCCACATAAATCAGTATGGATGAGTTCAAGAGGTTTACTTGCTGATCCTTCTTTTTCATTGAAGTGAACTCTAGTTTGCTTACCGACGAGACATGGTTTGGAGATGGTATTTTCTATGATGCTGATAACTGGAAGATCATGAACTGCCTTGAGCCTGCATGCTTTTCTTATTTGAGAAAATATTAGATGTCCCAATATTCTATGCCATAGTCAGTTTTCATCTGTTTTTCTTAGATAGCATTGTTGTTGTCCTCCTTTGAGTATGTATAAGTTGTTTGGAGTTCTTGTACCTTTGATCACGGTCTTTCTTGTATCAAAATCATGAACCACACATCCATTTGATCAAAACACAACTTCATTTCCTTGATCACACATTTCACTGACACTCAACAGGTTATGCTTTAAACCATTTACATACATGACATTTCCAGCTTTAACTTTTTCTTTCAAGAAGGAAAAACCTTTATCTTTAATGACAGTTGGAGTGTCATTTCCAAATGAGACATTCTTTTCCTTTTCTAAAGCATTATATGAATGAAGTTTCTCTTTATCACCTGTCATGTGTTTGGAACATTTGTTGTCGATGTACCACTGATTTTCTTATCCTTCTACAAATAGAGTTATGCCAAATATTTTTTATTGAGATTCTTTCTTTCTCCATATCTTGGGATTTAATGATGTTTGTTCCTTTTGAAGTGATGGCCGAAATGTGCTCCTACATTCAGATTCTTCATGACCAAATTTGTTACAAATTGAACATTCTACTTCATTTTCAAGAGGAGAAAATATATTATAGGAACTTTTATTGATTCCTGTTACACTCCTTTGATTTCTTGCTTCTCTAGTCATGATGGTTTTGTAAGCAACACATTGAGCAACCTTATACCCAAAGTTATGACATGAAAAACATTGCCCATTAAAGAATTTTCTGCGATCATAGAATCTTTTAGCATTGTTTACCTGTTGGTTGAAGCTTCTACTGTTATTCAACCTTGGAGTAAATTGAGCATGATTTACTTGATGAGTAATTTTAGGCCTTTGCTGACGATTGACATACTATTCAATGGTCTTTGCTACATCAAGATAACTTCTGGTGGAGGCTGACAACTTCTATGATTGAGATGATTCTTCAGTATATCCAAGACCTGTCTTTATCAGAGGAGAATGCTGAACTTTGATGATTTCATTTAAAGTTTCAGATCCTTTAGCAAATCTAAGATTAAGAGATTTTGTCTTCTCAAGTTCTTTTCTTAGACCCACAATTTCACATTGTAGATTTTCATTGTGTTTTTCTCTTTTAGTGAGTTGTTGTGTCAACGTATCTATGATCATATTCTTTTCTTCTAAGTAGATTTTGTGTTTAGTGATTTCTTTAAGAAAGTCTCCCTCTTCTAAGGCATCCAAAAAATCATCATTGTCATAAGCCATGAGTAGTCTATAATCTTATTCAATTTCATCTTCATCACTATTGGATAACCGATCACTATCTTCATGCGTATAGTAACTCCTATTCACAACCTATTTTCTATTTTCTTTTACATATTCCTTTCCTTTTTCATATTTATCTTTATGAGGACATTTAGAAACATAATGGCTGACTCTATCACAAGAAAAGAATTTGAAACGTAACTTACCTCTGAATCTTACGGAACCTCGTTGAAGCTTTTTGACAAAATTTACCTCATCTTCTTCTTCTGAAATGTATCCTGGTTCATTGTGTTCTTCCTTTTATTTTCCCTTTGCTTAAGCTTTAAAAGAGGCTTCTCTCATATATGATGGACCTCCTTTCCTCATTTCAAAGGCAATTAGGATTTCATGGAGTTGAGTCACAGTAATAGTTTTAAGATCCTATTTTTATTCTATGGTAGACACTTTTGACTCAAATTTAGAAGACAAAGATCTCAAAATTTTCTCAATTAAAATAGCTTCCTTTATCTCTTCACCTAGATTATTCATATAGTTAACAATATCATCTATACGTAAAAAGTAACTAGCAATACTCTCATAACTATGCATCTTAAGAGTTTCATACTGAATTTTGAGAGTTTGAAGCTTAGCACATTTTACCTGAGAGTCTCCTTCGTACCTCTAAATGATTTTATCCCATATCTCTTTGGATGTCTTGAGCTGCATGACTTTGAAAAATTCTAATTCTGATAGATTCCCCAACAACATATTGAAGTGTTGGCATTGGTTTCATATGACTTCTTACCTGCAGAGTCTATAGGTATTGCTGCTGGAAATTGATATCCTCCTTCCACAATTTCCCAAACATTAGCTCCAAGTGATTGAAGGTAGGCTCTGGTTCTTATTTTACAATGTACCAAGTTTCTCCCATTGAAGATGAGTGGTCTGATAGATACCATGACTTCGTGATTATTCATCTTGAAATATCTTATTTCAAGAGATCAAACTTCTTCTGAAGGACCTGCTTTGATACAAATTGTTGGAAATAATACTGAGAGGGGGGGTGAATTAGTATTATCAGTTCAATAATTTTTCATTTCCCAAACAGATTTGTATATGCTACTTCTGTGAAGTGAACTAGCGTGTACACGCTAATGCGATTAGTGGATCAATAACTTATTAAATAGTGCAGTAAAAATAGAATAAACCATCACACATAAGAAACACACTTGAACAATAAGATTTAAGGTGGAAACCCAATGTGGGAAAAACCACCTGCTGCTGTCATCTCTGTCTTCTTTTAATAATAAGAAAACTTGTACTGGTGCAGTTTCATACCAATACACAGGCACCCACCTGTAGAAGGCTACAACCTTATCTCGTTTTCCAGCTTCTACTGGAAGGGAGCTGCAACCCCCTAGATCTTGTAGTAGCTAATGTGTTTGCTACTATGTAGGTGCCGACCTATAGAAGGCTATGAACTTCTCTCTTCCTCTAGGGACCAGGCTTCATAAATTTTCAGCCTGGATTCTCCTGGCACACAAAAATACACATGAAGGCCTCGTTTCATCAAGTTCTCATACTGGACCCATCAAAAACTTTGAAACTCAAACTATATCAACCAACTATTAGTTAATCTGAACAATCAGATCACTGTCACTAGAGCACTGTGCTGAACCCAGAAACATGCATCATCATTCAGAACTAGATGTAACCTAAAAAATGATGCACCAAAATGTATACGCTACTTTACTGAACCCAACTGACGTGTATACGCTACTTTACTGAACCCAACCTACGTGTATATGCTACTTCCTTTAACCAAACCTGTGTAGACCTTCAAAACTACTAAAACATAAAACTTCTAAGTCAAGTCTATACCAACCAACAATATACAAAACATCTACTATCAATTTACAGATATTTACACAAGAAGTAGCAGAGATCGCCCTTCTCACTTATACAATCAATCAATTAGATGCCAAACTCCTTATGCATTCAGTTTTACATTCAGATCTAAGAATACTTCATTGACAAACAACAATAAAACAACATAATTGAATAGATAGATCAGTCAGATTTGAAGTATAGGCTTTTGCTTTTTATACGCTACTTGGTAGAGTAGAACCTGCGTGTACATGCACTTTTAACGAAACAAACTAACGTATAGATATGCAAATATCAACTCATAACATCGTTGTTATTCTGGACTTCAGACAAACCCAGATCATGACATTTAAAGAATAAAATAGGTGTACATAATCAAATCTAGCCCAACCAATATCAGATCATTCAATGATAAGTCATTTCACATCTCATGATCTTGGCCCAACATTGAATTCAAGGTGCACAAAATATTTTAGATCAAATCACAAACATAGCCCCTGCAACATAAAATATACTTCAGATAGAAGTATTCCTTAGAAACCCTTTCACTTGCATACCTTGGCCTTATGATATTCTCCTCCTTATATAGTTTTAAGCCTTTCTCAATGCCTTGGACCAAAACCACTTAGGACCCACAGTATTCTTGGATAGAATAAAATAGTCATTACTCTGCTCAATATTGTGGGCTAATACCAAGGTATTGACCCTTGGTATTGTCTCCTCTTGAATTTCCTTGATTTTCCAACATATACGTGCTTTTCTTCTTGTGAAAGTGTGTGTATATGTATAAGGTATTTTTGTTCTATGAACCGGTGTGTATACGCTATTTTGACTAAGTGGACTTGTGTATACATCTTAAACTATTTTTCACCATCCTTTACCTTCAAATTCTTCATTCTGATTAGTATACTTTAGTTCTATCTTCTTGTTCTTCTGTACCAATGCCCTGTTACATCTAAATGAACCTGTTACACTGTGGTTTGCCTTTAATCAAAACTGAACTGACCTGTGAGTGAGTTGCCATCAAGGACAACACTTGTATCATAATGCCAACAATCTCCCCCTTTGGACTTGATGGAAACCATGTTGGTGTTGATTATTGCAAGCTATAGAAACTGTTAGAGATAACAAGAAACACCAAAATACTCTCCCCCTTTGACATCAAGGGAAAAGGGCAGACCAAGCTATTATCCCCCTTTGATATACGTTATGTTGTCCATGCTCACCTTGAGTACATGATGAGTCTGCAGAGATATGTTTCAAAAGAATAACATCTCTATGACTCAACTAAGTGAGTATGACCTCCCTATGACCAATGAATTATACATGCATCAATCACCCAACCAAGTGGGGATACACCATATTTGACTCATCCACCCAACCAAGTGGGGATATACCAATTGTTTATACATGTCAGAAATACAATAATTATTACTTCATCCATCCCATGAAAAGTGGGGATACCAATAGGACTCATTCAAATATAGATCATGACAGAAGAAGTCATATCACACCATAGATTTTTACTTGACTTATGCAACAAATGATATAAGTATCGAAATCCATAGCTGAACTCAGCAACCATGATGCCAACAAATGCTGAATGTGTGTGAAAGCTAACGCTCCCGCTGAACCTGTGTTACTTGTGCATTGTCAACAAGTCATTCATCAAGGCATCTTTGTTAGTTAGATCAAAATCATTGAACAAAGCATATTGTCAGACTGTAATCATCAATATCAAACATAGCACCCATATCAGACTCCAACCCACTATTTTTCTGTCAGAAAAACATATACGCTCCTTCAACCACAGAAACTGTGTATACACGTTTATACTTCATGAAACTTGGGTGTAATAGCCTTCCTCTAAAAATTGGATTTAACAGCAAGATGATGTAGCAAATACTCCCTATTTTTGTCTGAGATATTCAAGTGTTTCTCTAGGAAGTGGTTTAGTAGATATATTAGCAACCTGTTCTTTGGAGGGAACATACTCCAATTTAACCTTTTGTTCAAACACTTGTTCTCGTAGAAAATGGTACTTAATGGGTATGTGCTTGGTCTTGGATTGCATGACATGATTTTTTGAGATACTGATGGCACTTGTATTATTACATAGAATAGAGATGGGTGGAGTACATGTGATCTAAATGTCTTGCAATGTTTGCATCATCCAAAGTAGTTGTGTGTAGCAAGATGTAGCAACCACATATTCCGATTCAGCTATAGATAATGCAATCGAACTTTGTTTCTTGTTGAACCAAGACACGAATTGTGAATCCATATAGAATGCTCCTCCACTCATAATCTTTCGATCATCCACATATCTAGCCCAATCTGCATTTGTATAAGCATGAAGAGTAAGATCCGTATCTTTAGGATACCATAGACCAAAGTCTTGAGTTCCTTGAAGATATTTAAAAATTCTTTTTACCGCTTGAAGATGTGATTCCTTTGGATTTGCTTGGAACCTTCCAACCCTTCCTACTGCATGCATGATATCATGTCTAGTACATGTTAGATAAAGCAGGCTTCCAGTCATAGATCTATAAGTTTGTTCGTTCACTGTTGGTGATTCATTGTTAAAACTGAGACTACATCCTGTTACCATTGGAGTACATACTAGTTTAGAATCTTCCATTTCGTACTTCAAGATTTGCTTGAGATATTTGGTTTGTGAAAGAAAGATACCATATTTTTTTTGTTGTACTTGTAGACTAAGAAACTAAGTAAGTTCACGAAGTAAGGACATTTCAAATTCTTGTTGCATTATTGAAGCAAAATTCTGACTCATGGATTCTTCATTACTACCAAAAATGATATCATCAACATAAACAACAATAATTAACAGTTAATCATTTTCAATCTTTGTGTATAAATTGCTATTTGTAAAACCTTTTGTGAAACCTTTTTGGTGTAGATATTTGTCAAGGCATTAATACCAAGCCCTTGGAGCTTGTTTTAGATGACAGAGAGCCTTTTTGAGCTTGCATACCAAGTTTTCCATCATTTCCAAGAATGAATCCTTCTAGCTGTTCAATATAAACTTCTTCTTCTAAATCTCCATTAAGAAAGGCTGATTTTATATCCATTTTATATACTTTGAATTTTTGAAAACTAGAGAGAGCAAGAAACATCCTTATGGATTCAAGTCTGGCAACAAATGCAAGAATTTTTTCAAAAACTATACCTTCTTGTTGAGCATACCCTTTACATACAAGTCTTGCCTTGTTTCTAATAATTTGTCCATTTTCATTCAGCTTAGTCTTAAATTTCCATTTTGTTCCTATAACATTTTTATCATGAGGTCTAGGAACTAATTCACAAGTATCATTATTTTCAATTTGGTCCAGTTCTTCATCCATGGCCTTGACACAACATTCATCATTGCACGCTTCATTTACATTCTGAGGTTCGGTGGAGGATAACAATGATAGATAACTTGAGGTCCCTGTAAGAGTTCTTCTTGTTTGTACACCAACCCCCCTTTCTCCTAGAATTTGAGATTCTGGATGACTCTTCTGAACATACCTGGATGGAGTCTTTCCCTTGTCTGTTGTATCTTCTTCTGGTGCTTCATTGGTTTCTTCTTCTATATCATTTTGATTTGATGTAGGAAAGCATTCCCCATCTTCCTCACTATCATATTCCTCTGTTGATTTCATTTGTTCCGGATTTCTGCATGCTTCATCAATTACAACATCAATGCTTTCAACAATTTTCCGAAGTATTTTATTGTAACATTTGTATCCTTTACTTCTGGATGAATAACCAAGAAGAATTCCTTCATCTTCTCTGGGTTCGAACTTACCAAGTTTTTCATCAGTTCTTTTGATGAAACATTTGCTTCCAAAAACTCTAAAGTGTTTTATAGTAGGAGGCTTACCATACCAAAGTTCATATGGAGTTTGATTGCTATTTACCTGAACATTCACTTTGTTGAGAATAGTCACGGCAACAAATGCAGCTTGACCCCAAAAGGTTGTAGGAGTTCCAGTTTCATCAAGCATTGCTCGAGCCATTTGTTGAACTGTTCTATTCATTCTTTCCACCATGCCATTTTGCTAAGGATTTCTTGCAATGGAGAATTACCTCTTTATTCCATGTTGATCACAAAATTCAAAGAATTCATCTGATATGATTTCTCCCCCTCGATCATATCAGAGACAATTTATTTTTTTATCTGATTCATTTTTAAGTAAAGCTTTGAAGGCTTTAAACTTTTCAAATGCTTCATATTTATGCTTTAGTACACCTATCCAACACATCCTGGAAAAATCGTCAATAAATAAAATAAAGTATTCTTCTCCACGAGGTGACTTTTTCCTTGTTGGTCCACTTAAATCAGTATGGATGAGTTTAAGAGGCTTACTTGTTGATCCTTCTTTTTCATTGAAGTGAACTTTGGTTTGCTTACTGACCAGACATGGTTTGCATATGGTATTTTTTGGGATGCTGATATTTGGAAGATCACGAACTGCATTGAGCCTGCATACTTTTCTTATTTGAGAAAAGCTTAGATGTCCCAATCTTCTATGCCATAGCCAGTTTTCATCTCTTTTGCTTAGATAGCATTTTTGTTGTCCTCCTTTGAGTATGTATAAGTTGTTTGGAGTTCTTGTACCTTTAATCATGGTCTTTCCTGTATCAAGCTCATGAACCGCACATCCATTTGATTGAAACACAAATTCATTTCCTTGATCACACATTCGATTGACAATAAACAGGTTATGCTTTAAACCATCCACATACATGACATTTCCAGGTTTAACCTTTTCTTTCAAGAAGACAAAACCTTTACCTTTAATGAAAAATCGAGTGTCATTTCCAAATGAGACATTCTTTTCCTTTTCTAAAGCATTATATGAATGAAGTTTCTCTTTATCACCTGTCATGTGTTTGGAGCATCCACTGTCAATGTACCACTGATTTTCTTGTCCTTTTGCAAACAGAGTTATGCCACATCTTTTGATTGTGATTTATTCTTTCTCCATATCTTTGGATTTAATGATGTTCATTCCTTTTGAAGTGATGGTCGAAATCTTCTCCTGCAGTCAGATTCTTCATGACCAAAGTTGTTACAAATCGAATATTCTACTTCATTTTCAAGAGGAGAAAATATATTATAGAGACTTTTCTTAATTCTAGCTACACTCCTTTGATTTCGTGCTTCTCTAGTCATGATGGTTTTGTAAGCAACAAATTGAGTAGTCTTATGCCCAATGTTATGACATGAAAAGCATTGCCCATTAAAGAAGTTTCTGCGATCATAGAATCTTTTGGCAGTGTTTACCTGTTGGTTGGAGCTTCTACTGATATTCATCCTTGGAGTAAATTGAGTATGATTTACCTGATGAGTAATTTTAGGCATTTGTTGACAATTAACATACTGTTCACTAGTATTTGTTGCATCAAGATAGCTTTTGGTGGAGGCTGACGACTTCTGTGATTGAGATGATTCTTCAATATATCCAAGACTTTTCTTTATCAGAGGAGAATGTCGAACTTTGATGATTTCATTTAAAGTTTTAGATCCTTTAGCAAATATAAGATTAAGAGATTTTGTCTTCTCAAGTTCTTTTGTTAGACCCACAATTTCACATTCTAGATTTTCATTGTGTTTTTCTCTTCTAGTGAGTTGTTGTGTCAACGTATCTATGATCATACTCTTTCTTGCAAACAGATTTTGAGTTTTGTGATTTCTTCAAGAAAGTATTCATCTTCTAAGGCATCCAAAAAATCATCATTGTCATAAGCCATGAGTAGTTTATAATTTTGTTCAATTTCATCTTCATCACTATTGGATAACCCATCACTACCTTCATGCGTATAGTAACTCCTATTGACAACCTGTTTTGTATTTCCTTTTGCATATTTCTTTCCTTTTTCATATTTATCTTTATGAGGACATTTGGAAGCATAATGGCCGACTCTACCGCAAGCAAAGCATTTGAAACGTAAATTACCTCAGAATCTTTCGGAACCCCGTTGAAGCTTTTTGACAAAATTTGCCTCGTCTTATTCTTCTAAAATGTATCCTGGTTTATTGTGCTCTTCCTTTTCTTTTCCCTTTGTTGAAGCTTTAAAAGCGGATTCCCTCATATCTGATGGACCTCCTTTCCTCATTTCAAAGGCAGTTAGGATTCCATGGATTTGAGTCATAGTAATAGTTTGAAGATCCTGTTTTTATTCTATGGTAGACACTTTTGACTCAAATTTAGAAGACAAAGATATTAAATTTTTGTCAACTAAAGTTTCTTCCTTTATCTCTTCACCTAGATTCTTCATATAATTAACAATCTCATCTATACGTAAAAAGTAACTAGAAATACTCTCATCACTATGCATCTTAAGAGTTTCATACTGAATTCTAAGAGTTTGAGGCTTAGCATGTTTTACCTGAGAGTCTCCTTCGTACCTTTGAATGATTTTGTCCCATATCTCTTTCGCTGTCTTGAATTGCATGACTTTGAAAAATTTTGATTCTGACGAACTCCCCAACAACGTATTGCAGTGTTGGCATTGGTTTTGTATGACTTATTACTTGTAGAGTCTATAGGTATTGCTTCTAGAAATTGGTATCCTCCTTCCACAATTTCCCTAAGATCGACTCCAAGTGATTGAAGATAGGCTCTGGTTCTTATTTTCCAATATAGCAAGTTGCACCCATTGAAGATTGGTGGTTTGATAGATCCCATGCCTTCGTGATTATTCATCTTGAACGATCTTTCTTCAAGCGATCAAGCTTCTTCTGAAGGACTTGCTCCGATACCAATTGTTGGAAATAATACTGAGAGGGGGGGGGGGGGGGGTTGAATCAATATTATCAGTTCAATAATTTTTCATTTCCCAAATAGATTTATATACACTACTTCTGTGAAGTGAACTAGTGTGTACACACTATTGTGATTAGAGAAACCAACGTATATCCATAAAACTTATGATTTAGTCAATTTATCATGTGTTTATCTTTAATTAGTGCATTAGTAACTTATTAAACAGTGCAGTAAAAACAGAATAAACAATTATGCATAAGCAACAGACATGAACACCAAGATTTAAGGTGGAAATCCAATGTGGGGAAAAACCACCTGCTGTTGTCGTCTCTGTCTTCTTTTAACAATAAGAAAATCTGTTTACAACCTTGTACTAGTGCAGACTCATACCAGTATGCAGGCACCCACCTGCAGAAGGCTACAACATTCTCTCATTTTCTAGCTTCTATTGGAATGTTGTAGCCACTAGGCATAATATCCAACTCTAACTCATCTCATAAACAAAATATAATAAAAAACATGTAATAAGTTGTGAGAAAAGTCGGTTTGACTAAGTTAGGAGGTGAATTAAGGCTCATATAATTACCTAATGATGAGGCTCATCATCACCCCCTATTGAAAGTGTTTCTCATCCTCTGAGCAACTTAATCAATATCCATATCCTTCATAGCTCTAGTGGCCTCCCTGACATCCCATGCCTCTGCTGTGGTTTCCTCTTCTTGTTCATAGAAGCCTGCTTTCTTTTCTACCTCCTCCGATTGCCTCTTTTCTTCTTCTTCCTTCCTTCCTTCTAGCATTCCTAAGAGTAGTGGTGGACTGAGTTTCAGGCCAATCCAATTGACTTTCAGCCTTTGCATAGATTTCTTGTACATGGGTGTCTTGTTTAGTGCTTCTCTCAATCTTTGAGGAGAGTGGTACTCTCTTATCTTTAATATGTATGGTAATGTGTTCCATCTCCTCAGGCAAGCAGGTATGCTATCATCCCCTAACAACCTAAACATGTCCTCAAAATGTGAAATTGCTTGCTCTTGGGCAGCAAGATACCTGGGTGCAAGCCAGGGACCATTTGCAATCAAATTATAGGTACTGATGAGGGACATGGGATCTGACTGTTCAACTCTGATCATAAGAGGTTTAGTTTGTTCTCTTGCCAATATCTTCTTCATCCTTGGAGCCCTTGATTCCTCATGGTTCATCCATGGTGCCAAAGCCATCAACTGTAAATCTCCTAGCTTGGCATTAGGGTCCCATACATTCATGTATGTTAAGGTCGTGTTATGCAAATAAAACTCAGACATCTTGGCACTACCTTTTAGTGTGCTTTGATAAAAAAGATCAATGAACTGCTTGTAGTCCTGAAATGGCATGGTGCCTCTCTATGTTAGGGTATTGATCTGGAACTGCAGCCACTATTCTTTGAGGTATAGGGCATAGGATTTAGCTGGCATCCTACATAGGATTTATTCCAAAGAGAGACTAGCCATACATGCCAATTGATTCTCTCCTTCTTGCAACTGTCCTCTAAAACATGCATTTTTTGTTTATAATTGATTTTTCATTATGGCCTCTCTGTCTCTCAAGCTACTTAACTCTCTGCCCATCTCCTTGAGCTTCTCCTCCATGTGCCGAATGTCTTCCACCCCTTTGACTTGGTAATCTGCATCCATCGATGAGTTTTGGCTCTCTCCTTCTCAAGCTTGAAGAACAGTGGAATAGAGATTTTTTGAGGAATGACCCTGCCTCCTTCAATAAACCTATAGTAGGAGTCAAGGTTAGGTTGGGGGCTAGGTTCTTTTGACTCTGAGTCCTCTTCTTTAGTTTCTTGCTGTTGGCCTACCTCCTTTTCCAAATTTCGTGTCTCTTGTGGGTTTAGAAGAGTATCTTGTAGGACTGCTTCTGCTTCCTGTAGACCCTACTGCGTATCCTGTAGGATTGATTTTCTCTTGGAGGAGGTGGATCTAGTCATAGGCCTTCTCACATAGGTGATAGGATACTTACGAGAAGGAATTTTCTCCTGTTGTTTAGGTGAGTCCACAATCACAATGGGAATTTTGGTTGGTGTTTGGGGTTTCCCCTGCCTTATTCTTGTGCTTTTCCTTTTCTTGAAATCTAAGGGGGTCTGCCTTTGTATTTTTCCTTTTTGCTTGATGGGGGTGCTAAGAGTAGTGACGGCAGTTGCTGCCTCTCTCTTAGTGGGTTCTAGAGATACCCTAGGCGACTCCTCCTTGTCTTCAGCACCCTCTTTCCCATTGCTTTCTTCACCTATGCCTTTCCTTTCTTCTTCCTCTTGTAGATCCTCATCTTTTTTATCAATTTCCTCCTTAACATCCTCCTCTGTCTCTTCATCATCTTCCTTCTCTTTCTCCTTTTCTTCTTCATCTTCCTTATTTTCTTTTGTTTCATCTTCTTCTTCATCTCCTTCTGCATCTTCTTCTTCTTGCTCTACTTCTTCTTCCTCTGCTTCAGTCTCTTCCTCATCCTTTCCACTGATAGTAGGACTAACATCATATGTGAGAACTTTGATGTCCTCCTCTGCCTACATGTCTTTGAAAACTGACCATTGTATGGGAATTATGAGGTTTTGGAGGGCATTTTCTATAAGGATTCTAAGTAACCCATGGTGAGCTAACTGTTAGGAATTTCCCTCTTGCACCTCGATGCTTATGTCTATCAGTGATTGCAACAAGAAGTATGGTATGCTGAGCATGTGGCGAGGGGGTATTTTTGCTCCAAATCTCAACTCTTCAAGAAGCCTAAAATTATAGCCATAGACCATAATATACTTACCCTCACATGATATGTATTTGATAAGTTGGTAGCTCACCTCATTCTAGGGATATGGTATACTTTTTCTCCTTACTCCATTTTTTTCTTCAATGGGTTCCTCACCTTCTAAAAATAATTTCCTTTTGGCAATTCGGCTATCTCCTTTGTCTTCCTTCCTCCATGGTACTCCTAGGGAAAGTGTGGTAACTATGTTAATGAGTTCAGGGGAGAGATCTATGGAGAGGCCTCTTACCACAATAGTGGCATGGACTCAAGTAAGTGGAATGAGGGAGAGAGAAAAATCTTGGGCCACCTCATCATCATATCCCCTTAATTTTTTGAAAAACCCCATCCAATTTGGCCTTGTGAAGATTTCTAGTACCCGAGGGTGTTGTTGGATTCTCACAGTGTTAATGGTCTCCCTAATATTAAACCCTCATGTCATCTTGGTTGGTGAGGTTTGAGGAGATGAGATGGTTGATACAATTTTCAAATGCAAAAGTAAAAAACTGAAATGAATGTGTGGACAATTATCTTGCACAACTGCCAAATTCACTCAAACTAGAGGATTTTTTTTGTTCAATTTACTGGAAAAGAGGGATGTAATTACAAATCCTACCTCTTCATAGTGTTTTCTGTGGCCAACCCCCGTGTTTTCCCCTATGAAACTCCTTTCGACCTATCCTATAGACTATCTCTGTGTATCCTATAGGAATCCTGTGTGCAATCTTATAGGATTTCCGATGTAATCCTGTAGGATTTCCTGTGCGATCCCGTAGGATTTCCTGTGCACTTCTGTAGGAATTCCAGTGTAGAAAAATGATGGAGTTTTCCTTTCTGTAGGTTGCCTAGGTATGAGAGCGACTTGTGAGAGTGAACCTTGAGGAAATGAATGCATGAATGCATGGGGATGATGATTATTTCCATGTATGGTCATTTGGGATGAGGTGGTGTGTTGGCAGCCGAGGTACGGTTTCCATTTTTGGATCGTTGGTCCCCACTACCACCTCATCATTCCCCAATTCCTCGTAATAAACTCCCACTTCATTCTTTCACAACCTTAACTGGTTTTGTCCTTCTCCTTTCTATTTTTGAGTTGACTGCTACCACGTGTGAGAGGACAAAATGTTTTGCCTTTGTTGACTGATTGAAGGTGGTCAAGTTAACTGGCCACCTTTCGCTTATAAACCAACTTACTCATAACCTTTACATATTTTGACTACATTATGCACATGAGAGAGTGAGTGAGATACTTACATGTGGTGCTAATACCTTGTTGTAGTTGTTGAAGACCAGAGGTGCTTGATGTGTGTATTGGTTGCATACTATTCTTCTTCCCTTTTTTGTTGTTCTTTGATGATTCTTTTGTTGTGCAGGTACCTAGTGTTAAAGATGATGGTGCTACTACTGCTTTAGAGTCCTTTATGCTCTTGGATCATCATGCTGGAAGCTTGCTGTTCTTATTATTTGTCTTCTATGGGGTAGGCTACTACAGGATTTCCTATAGGATGTCTTGTAGCTACTTCTCCCTCAGAACTCTTAATCATACATTATGTTGGGATTTTGAGGATGGTGACATGGATGGAGAGGGAGACTAGGAGTGTGGAGAATGAGGAATACTTAGGTGATGCTCCCTATTGTTCTTTGTTTCCTTCTTTTTCGAAGATTGTGACTTTTGTTTTTTGAAACTGATATTTTGTAAGGGTGACTGTAGGGGTGATGAAGGTGGACATAGCTATGGTAATGGAATGATGATGTAGGGGTGCTACTTTATTAACATAGCAGGTCATTTTTTCCTTTAGGGTCACTTCCTTTAGGATTTCTGGGTCACTGTGATTCCTACATGATCATCCTGTAGGTTTGCAGGGGATCCTGTAGGTTTTACAGGGGATCTTGTAGAAAACACAGTCCCCTTGCAAAGTAAAGGAAAGGAGTGGAAAAAAAATGAAAGAAATGGTAGAGTGATGAATGACAATGAGTGGAAAAATAAAAATGTGAGTGAAATAGGTCTCTCTGTGATCCTCCTTTACTCTTTGATCGTCCTTCTTGTTGACCTACAAAACAGAAATTTTCATGATTTTTCTCTTTTCCTTTTTTTTTTTGTTTGAAAACAATTAGGCTGCCTCTGAGAGGTTTTCATTCTAGTTGTTTTCCCTGGGCACCTCAAGAGAGGTTTTCATTCTAGCTATTTGCCATGGGTGCCTCAAGAGAGGTTTTCACCCAGGGATATCTTTATTCTTATTTTTTTAACACCATTGGGTTTCCCCAAGAGGTTTTCAACCCGATAGTGGGACTCAGGTGCGTCATGGAGGTTTTCACCTGTGTCCCTTTTTTTTGCAGTGATTTGATGAGGTAGGAGCTGAAACTTGCTTCATTACCATCACTGTTTTATTAATACCATCAAATAACTCTTGTTTTGACAATGGTCTCTTATATATTTTCAATTGGTGTCCATTAACAAGTAATGGAATGGCCTCTTAATCTATGGTTCTGATCTGTACTTAACCATTATCATGGCGTCTTTCTACAATATAAGGTTCTAGCCTTCTTATCCTTAACTTTCCCTTGAAGTCTTTATACCTAGAATCATATAACAAAGCCCAATCACCTTCTTGAAATTGCTTTTCCTTGATGTTCTTATCATGCCAAATCTTCCTCTGAAGTTGAATTACCTTTGTATGTAGGAGGGCCTACATTTTGAACTCATCTAAACCATTCAACTGGAGCAATCTCTTTTTTTGTGCACTGCTGAGATCTAGATCTAGTTGGGCTGCCACCCTTAATGTGTTATACTCAAATTCAATGGACAACAGGGCCTTTTTCCCATAGACCAACTCATAGGGTTTGAATCCAGTGGTGGTCTTCCAAGTGGTATTATAGGCCTAGGTGGTCTCAACTAGTCTATCTACCCAATCCTTCTTGCTGCTGCTTACCACTTTGGTCAATATGCCCTCCAACGCTCTATTGGTCACCTCCACTTGTCCATTAGCTCATGGATGATAGGGAGTGGAGGTTCCATGCTTGATCTTGTTCTAGATGAGCAAGTCTTCAATCATGTTGGAGGTAAACTGGATGCCTTGGTCTATGACTAACTCTCTAGGGTACCCAAATTTGTAAAATACATTCTCCCTTAGGAACTCAACTACCTTCTCTTTTGTTGCTGCCTTAATTGCCTTGGTTTCAACCCACTTAGTCATATAGTTAGTACACACAATGATGTACTGTTTTTGTTTGGAAGGAGGGCCAATAGGTCTAATGAAGTCCACGCCCCACTTTTCAAATGGCTCGAAAGTCACTTGAGGCTGTAGAGGCATTTCATCTCTTGGAGTAGGCCTTCCCATCCTTTGGAACTAATCACACTGACTAGTATATATTTTCACATCCTGATGAAGAGTGGGCCAATAATAGCCTACTTGTAACACTTTGAATGTTGTTCTCTATTCTGCAAAGTGAACTCCACAAGGCCCATCATGACAGGTTAGAAGGATGTCAAAGACTTCCTCCTCCCTGA
This sequence comes from Pinus taeda, assembly GCA_000404065.3. NCBI lineage: Eukaryota > Viridiplantae > Streptophyta > Pinopsida > Pinales > Pinaceae > Pinus > Pinus taeda. The sequence continues at coordinate 104,884 of APFE031000289.1, forward strand.
CACACCTTCTGCAGATTTGATCTGGGCCAAGTTTGAAGAGATTGCCCCCAATCTAAGTGAATGGGGCACTCTTCCTTACCAACTTTATTTTCTCTTTGGAGGACAAGTTCAGTGGGAACTGTGTAGACACCAAATAGTTTGCTATATTAGCGAACCATGGAGAGAGAATTGAAATAGAAAATAAGTGCTCATCTGGTGACTGGTCATCTACCATTCCCTCTTCACTTGCAGGAAAATTTAATCTAGACAAAAAGTATGCAACAAAATTTGCCTTACTAGGCTTTTCAACAATAGTTAGATCAAACCCCTGTAATAAAAGTCACTATCTTATAATCTAAGCATTCACATATGGTTTATTCATTAAATATCTAAATGTAGCATGGGCAGTATGCACAAATGTTTGATAGCCTGTAATATAGTGCCTACATTTGTTCAATGAATGCATAATAACCAGGAGTTCCTTTTCGGTCATTGTGTAGTTTAGTTCAGCGTTTAACAAATTCTTACTAATAAAGTAAATAGGATAAGGCAAATTTTCATCTATCTGACCTAGGGCTGCTCCTATGGCTTTGTGTGAGGCATCAACATGAATATGAAAAGGAAGGGCCCAATTTGGGCCTTGGAGAATCAATGTAGTGGTTAACTTGTTCTTTAGGGTGTCTAAGGCCTCTTGACAAATTTTTGACCATATAAACTCAGAGTCCTTGGCCAACACACCAAATAAAGGAGAGGCTAGCTTGCTGAAGTCCTTTATGAACCTTCGGTAGTATCCAGCTAACCCTAGGAAACTTCTGACATCTTTTTGCTTTTGAGGAGGTGGGACCCTTTGGATGATAGCTATTTTGTTTGGGTCCACCTGCAGTCCTTGCTGAGATATTGAATGACCTAGCACGGTCTCTATGGTCATCCAGAATTCACATTTTTTGGGATAGAGAGATAGGTTCATTTTAATTCATTTTTGCAGTACTTTTCCTAGGTTGGACAGAGCCTCTTGAAATCACAACCATAAGTTGTAAAATTATCCATATAAATTTCTACCACATCATGGACTAACTAGGCAAAAATACTCAGGATTGCTCTCTAGAAAGTGGCAAGGCATTGTACAGGCCAAAAGGAAGGACCCTATAAGCAAAAGTACCCCAAGGACAAGTGAAGGTAGTCTTATTCTGGTCTTCTGGGCTGATTTGGATTTGGTTGTACCCGCTGAGTCCATCTAGGAAAGAGAAAAACTTTTTCCCTGCCCGTCCATCTAACACTTGGCCAATGAAAGGTAGAGGAAAATGGTCCTTCTTTATGGCTCTATTCAACTCCATGTAATCGACACAAATCCTCCACTTACCATTTTTCTTTGGAACTAACACCAAAGGAGAGACCCACTCACTATCAGAGATAGGGTAAATGAATCTTGCATCTATCAATTTTTTCCGTTCTTCTATCACTATATCTTTAAGAGATGGATTCATCCTCCTTTGGGGCTATCAGATTGGCTTTCAACCTTCCTCGATGTATATGTGGTGAGTACACACTGAGGGGTGCACTCCCTTCATTTCTTTGTAACTCCAAGCGAAGGCATCTAGATGTTCCTTTAGCATGTTGCATAACTTCTCTTCTTGGAGAGCAGAAAGAGATGGATTGATTTTCAAGGTTCTCTCAAGGCCGAATTCTATGGTTTTGACATGGAGGGGGTTGGAATCAGCCAAGCATAGGTCAATTGGATGATTGTTCTGGGTTTCCTTTACTACATCTTCTAAGGGAAATGTACTAGAAGTTGGACTTTGGAGTAGGCATTTAATCAGATCATCTCCATCCTGTTGTCCTCCTCCCATGGTTGTTTCTAAAGTATAAAGTTGGGTGGAATAAACTTCATGTTCTTCCTCCTCCTCCAATCATAAAGGTAAATCATGCTCTAGAGATAGCTAAGAAGGAGGGTATAAGACTAATTTCTTGGACATATGATCATTTTTTATGGTCATATTCCTAGTTCTACAGCTGATGTAAGCATCGGCAGTGGCCAACCAAGGTCTCCCAAGGATGATAGGGTAACAAATAAGCTTAGCCTTAGGCTGGAGAGCTAGGAAACCTACAGGGTACTCCCAAGAGTCAATGGAGACCATCACATCCTCCACAATCCCCTCAGGGGTCACGGTGGAGCGGTCTGCAAGTTGCAGAACTGTTGTGGTCTTCCTCAATGAACCTTAGAGGTTGAGCTTGAGCATGGTGTCCTTGGTCATCAAATTAATGTTAGCCCCAAGATCAATCAAAGTGTGTGGGACAATGGTGCCATTGATGTGAAAATCTACTACAGGGCTTCTAGGGTCCAAATACTTTGGACATACTACCTACCCCAAGATTAAGTCGGATAGCTGTCCAATGACATTAATGGTAGGGGCATCTCTTCTTCGCCTCCCTAGATGCTTGAAGAACTTCTCCTTAATCAACTTATTGTAAATAGATACATCTTTTATTGCTTGGAGAAGTGGAATCTCTACACATAGATTTTTCAATTTTCCCAAAAGTTCAGTCTCTTATGGGGTAGGCTAGAGTGGTTGGGTCAATCTCTCAGCAAAGTGTGGATTCACTTTAAGAATGCTTTCCTCTCTTTCTTTCTCAACCTCCCTAGGTGGAGGAGAAGTTTTATTATCTGAGAGAATTCTCCCAGATCTCAGGTTAATCTCCTTGATTTCCATAGCATAAGCTGGATATGATGTCTCTCCACTGTATACTTGTTGATCCTGTCTATTGTTCGAGTTTAGATTTGGCTGGGTAGGCACCTGGGGTTGCTTGGGTGGAGCAAAGTGTAACAGTTGTGGTTGGGCAAGTGGTGGAGGAAATAAAGTTGGAGCATTGTTGTATTGGGGCCTCCACCCTTAGGGGCGGTGCATTCCACTAAGGTTGTGATGGAGCATATGGTTGAAATGACTAATTGGCTGGGTAGGAGTGATATTGAGATGCAAAGGACCAAGGAGGAGGTGTAGACCAGGAAGGATGAGTAGGGGGTCCCCAAGAAGGTATGGATGTGGTTTGGTTGGGGTTGTAATATGCTTGGGATGACCCTTGCATGCCTTGCTGGTATGGTCTAGGCCCATGAGGTCTCCTTTGGTTTATGTAGTAGAGCGTCTTAGTGACCCCTTCAACTCCTTGATATACAACTTTGAGTCTAGGAAAAAAAGGGCACTTGTGTGCGGAGTGGTTTTCTTCACAGATTGAGAAAATTTCAATAGAATTCAATGGACATTCATTCCTACAGTGCCTCATGGTGCATCTAGGACAGAAAATGGCCAAAACTCTCTATGCTTCCTCCTGCTTTCTCTTAATGTGCATGGATTCCATTTTTAAGGTAAGGGTTTGCAACATCTCACTCTTGAAATCTTCCAGCATGTTTCCAATTTCACCCTTGATGGATGAGTTGGAAGAGGATGTGCTGACCATAGGTTGACTAACCCTACCCTTTTTCCTAACTGCCCTAGAATGGTTTCTAAAGATAGTCTTGATATCCTCATAAAGTAATTGGTAGATATCTCCTCTTGCTAACAAGTGTAGGGTATCTAGAAGATCTTCCCTTACTCCCATAAGGAGGACCAACTTTAGTGACTCAGGGTCAAGTGTGCACCTAGCCCTTTTGTAACTAAGCTGGAATCTTTCTTCATAGTCCTCTAGGGATTCATCATTGCCTATGGTCATCCTAAAAATTTCCTCTTAAGTATCCTTTGACTTACAGTAGTCTCGATGCTTGTTGTTAAAGGCTTGCTACATTTGAGCCCAAGTTGTGATTCTATCCCTAGATAAACCCATGAACCAACACAATGCTGCATCCTTGAGGGTAGATGTAAATAGTTTTAACTTCTTCTCATCATTTGTATAGTCATAGGTTCAGAATATAACAACAAACTCAAATAGGAAAGTGTCGGGGTCTTCTGTGGTCAAGCCATGGAAATGAGGTAGGGCAGAGGGGCTTATATTTTTCATCTTAACATCCCCATTGGTTTCCCTGATGGGGAAGGCACCCTCGACTCTCTCTCTATTCCCTCTGTCATTTCTGTTTTCACCCATTGGTTCAGTAGGAATGGGTTATTCTTCTTCTTCTTCCCCTGTAGGTTCTTCAAATATGTCAAGTTGCTCACCTAAGGGTTCCTCCAGTTCACAGCGACCAAAGAAGAGGGAAGGTTGGCTGTTTAATGCAGTGGGGGTATTTGGCAAAAATTTCCCTAAGTTGTCCCTATTCCTACGAGGGGTTGGTTTTGTGTTTTTCTTCAAACTTGGAAAGTACTTTGCAGAATTGAAATTGATGATTAAATGAAACTACTGAGTGAATGAAAAAACTACTTGTTGAATTGAGATCTTGCTTGCAAAATGGAAAGGAAAGTAGAAAATGTAGAATGAAAAAGGAAGCAACTAAATTACTTTTGCAGAAATAAACTAACGACCGAATATTAGAGACAAGAAATAGAAGAAAGAAGCAGTTTTCACATATTACTCAGACACCTCCCCGGCAACAACGCCAAAAAGTGATGAGCACCATTATTGCAGCAAGGATGCTGCAACTCCTGGGCTACCAGCTTTACTTTATCAAATCGGGGTTCGTACAAACTTGGAGGCGACAATGTTGTATACACAAGTAAAAGTGATGGTTCTTCCTTTTGTCATAGTTTAGCTGGAGAGAGACCACTGGGGTTTTCAATCCAGACTTCTATGGATTCATAAGAATCTTGGTTTCTTGATGGAAGAAAGGGAAATATACTCTAAGGGAGAGTTACTTTATTGCAATAATGAAAAAGACCGAAATTCAATGCTAAATCACACCATTTTCTAATTAACTGCCAAGAAACTATGCTTTGCAATAATGCTAAATTAACATGAACCAAATGATACTATCTAAGCATGGAATTAAAAAGCATAAAACATCACTAATGTGCAAGTAAAGGGACTGAAATAAATCTGTTTTTGTCTTTTTGTCTTTTCATGCAAAATCAAGTATGCAAACTAATTTCTTTTGGTGATGTGGTAGGTGAATTAAGGATGTTGGAGGATGGATGGAAGGGTTAAGAGATAGTTGGATGGTGTGGGAGACCCTTGGGAGACCTTTGATGACTTCCTAGAGGTTTTCCCTCAATTTGGCCTCAAAATAGGCCATTTCAGGAAAACCTATGAGATGTACTAGAAACCTATAGGATTCCCTGTAAACCTATAGGATACAGCCGAAAGAAAAATAGGAGGTTTTGAAAGTGATGGAAGGCTTAGGGAAGGTGGTATATGGGTGAAATGAAGTGAGAAAAGGTCTAGGATCACTCATAATTCAACAACAAGGATAGAAGATGGTTGGATTCGCTCAATGTGCTTGGAAGAATTTCTATGTAAAATGATGAAAACTAGTGAAGGCAATGGTGAAAACAAGGAATGACTATGGTGGATGAAGTGGAAGGTGGTTGTTGGCTATAAAGTATTTGTCTACTCCTGAAGCACCTGCTCTGCATAAAACATGTATAACTCCCAAAAATCTATGTAAACAAGAAGCATTCTCATAAGCTAGAAAAACAAAATTAATGAACTAACTGCCTACATTATGCATGAGGAAAGTTTTTGAAAGGAATGAAAGCATGGATGAGATCTACTGCAAGAATGAAGATAAAAGAGATGGCAATGAAATCCTTCTTTGCAAAACTGATCAAATGCTGACTTAAATACATTAAACTCTAAAGCTCATACAAGAAATAGGAATCTATGTTTTTGGGGCTGCATAAGGGTCCCTTCCTCAAATCATGATCCCAAGAAGAGGAAATGAGGCCAAGAAACCTACTAACAGCCTTGTGGTACTCCTTTTATCCTTGCTAACCTCCTACTGAAGTAAGGCACAAATGGAAGCAAACTAATAAACAACCAATCCAATCTACACTACTTACAATGAAAACACATCTAAAGGTAAAATAACAATGAAGCTATGAGACTAATCTAAACATACAGATACAAGAAAGAGGAGCTTTGGCTACTAGGGTTGGGCCCTAACCCAAGAGCTTAAGCCCTTTGAGTTAACTCAGTGCTGGCTCAAAACAAAACTCATTTTTATTACCAAAACATAAAATTACATCAATAAAACTTTCACAAGTCTGGAGCTCAAAAATAGCTTAGAGTTTTACAACAAAAATTCGAATCCTAATGAGGCTCTATGATTCTCTAATTATACAATGAAAGTCCCCAATGACTTCCTTAAAATTAGGGAGGCTCAGCTCCCAAACTAGAGATAAACTAGCTCTTTGTCTCTCACTTGCTCGGCTGCCTTCTAATCCTCATGACTTGACTACTTGCACTTTGAGCCGGTGTGATAAATGGAGGGATATTCAAATGGGGAAGAAGTAAATGAGGGGGATTTACCTCCTAAAATCCCTCTCCCTTGTCCCATTCAATTTTTAACCTTATTCTTTGCCAAAATTCCTTGATTTTCTCCTTCAATCCTACATTCAATGCATATTAGTCCACTACGCATAATATCCAACTCTAACTCATCTCATAAACAAAATATAATAAAAAACATGTAATAAATTGTGAGAAAAGTTGGTTTGACTAAGCTAGGAGGTGAATTAAGGCCCATATAATTACCCAATGATGAGGCTCATCAGGTAGAACCTGCATGTACACACCCTTTTACCGAGATGACCAACATATATATCTGCAAATATCAACTCATAACTTTGCTGCTATTATGGACTTCAGACAAACCTAGATCATGATAGTTAAAGAATAAAACAGGTGTACATAATTAGATCTAGCCCAAACAATATCAGATCATTCAATGATAAGTCATTTCAGGTCTTAAGATCCTGATCCAACATTGAATTCAAGGTGCACAAAATATTTCAAGTCAAATCACAAACATAGCACTTGCAACATAAAATATACTTCAGATAGAAGTATTCCTTATAAACCCTTTCACTTGCACACCTTGGTCTTATGATCTTCTCCTCATATAGTTTTAGGCCTTTCTCAATACCTCGGACCAAAACCACTTAGGACCTGTGGTATTCTTAGACGGGATCAAATAGTCATTACTCCACTCAATATATGGGATAATACCATGGTATTGTCTCCTCTTGAATTTCTTTAATTTTCCAACATATAAGCATTTTTTTCTCTTGTGAATGTAGGTGTATACATATACACTCTTTTTGTTCTGTGAACTGACATGTATACGCTATTTTGACTAAGTGGACCTATGTATACATCTTAAACTGATTTTCACCATCCTTTACCTTCAAGTTCTTCAATTTGATTAGTAGACTTTAGTTCCATCTTCCTGATCTTCTATACCAATGCCATGTTACATCAAAATGGACCTGTTACACTATGGGTTGCCTTTCATCAAAACTGAACTGACCTATGAGTGAGTTGCCATCAAGGACAACACTTGTATCATAATGCCAACAATCTCGCCCTTTGGACTTGATGGAAACCATGTCGGTGTTCATTACTGCAAGCTGTAGAAACTGTTAGAGATAACAAGCAACACCAAAATACTCTCCCCTTTGACATCAAGGGCAAAGGGCAGACCAATATATTCTCCCCCTTTGATATACATTATGTTGTCCATGCTCCCCCTGAGTAAATGCTAAGTCTGCAGAGACATGTTTAGAAAGAATAACATGACTCTATAACTCAACTAAGTGAGTATGACCTCCCTATGACCAATGACTTATACATGCATCAATCACCCAACCAAGCGGGGATACACCATATTTGACTCATCCACCCAACCAAGTGGGGATATACCAATTGTTAATACATGACATAAATAAAACAATTATTACATCATCCATCCCATGCAAAGTGGGGATACAAATTACATCATATGTCTAATAGGACTCATTCAAATATAGATCATGATAGAAGAAGTCATATCACACCCTAGATATTTACATGACTTATGCAACAAATGATATAAGTATCTGAAGCCATAGCTGAACTTAGCAACGATGATGCCCACAATTGAGAATGTGTGTGAAGGCTAATGCTCCCCTTGAACCCGTGCTACCTATGCATTGTCAACAAGTCATTCATCAAGGCATCTTTGTCAGTCAAATAAAAATCAATGAATAAAGCATGTCGTTAGACTGTAATAATCAATATCAGACAAATCATCCATATCAGAGTCCGACCCACTGTTTTTCTGTCAGAAAAACATATACGCTCCTTCAGCCACAGAAACCCGCGTGTATATGTGTCTATACTTCATGAAAATCCCGTATAATAATCTTCCTCTGAAAACTGGATTTAACAACAGGATGATGCAACAACTACTCCCAGGTTTTGTATGAGATATTCAAATGTTTCTCTGGGAAGCGGTTTAGTGAATATATCAACAACTTGTTCCTTGGAGGGGACATACTCCAATTTAACCTTTTGTTCAAGCACTTGTTCTCATAAAAATGGTACTTAATGGGTATGTGCTTGGTCTTGGAGTACATGACAAGATTTTTCAAGATACTTATGGCACTTGTATTATCACATAGAATGGAGATGGGTGTAGTACATGTGATCTGAATGTCTTGAAATGTTTGCATCATCCAAAGTAGTTGTGTGTAGCAAGATGCAGCAGCCACATATTCCACTTTGGCTATAGATAATGCAATTGAACTTTGTTTTTTGCTAAACCAAGACACCAATCGTGAACCCAAATAGAATGCTCCTCCACTCATACTCTTTCGATCATCCACATTTCCTGCCCAATCTGCATTTGTATAAGCATGAAGAGTAAGATCTGTATCTTTAGGATTCCATAGACCAAAGTCTTGAGTTCCTTGAAGATATTTAAAAATTCTTTTTACCGCCCGAAGATGTGATTCATTTGGATTTGCTTGGAACCTTCCGACAATTCCTACTGCATGCATGATATTAGGCCTGGTACCTGTTAGATAAAGAAGACTTCCAATCATAGATCTGTAACTTAGTTGTCTCACTACTGATGATTCATCATTAGAACTGAGACTGCATCTTGTTACCATTGGAGTACATATGAATCTTCCATTCCGTACTTCTTCAAGATTTTCTTGAGATATTTGGTTTGTGAAAGAAAGACACCATCCTTTTTTGTTGTACTTGTAGACCAAGAAAATAAGTAAGTTCACCAAGTAAGGACATTTCAAATTCTTGCTGCATTATTGAAGCAAAATTCTGACTCATGGATTCTTCATTTCTACCAAAGATGATATCATCAACATAAACAACAATAATTATAAGTTTATCACTTTCAATCTTTGTGTATAAATTGCTATCTGCAGAACCTTTTGTGAAAGCTTGTTGTTATAGATATTTGTCAAGGTGGTAATACCAAGCCCTTGGAGCCTGTTTTACACCATAGAGAGCCTTTTCGAGCTTGAATATGAGTTTTTGCATCATTTCCAAGAATGAATCCTTATATCTGTTCAATATAAACTTCTTCTTTTAAATCTCCATTAAGAAAGGCTGATTTTACATCCATTTGATATACTTTGAATTTTTGAAAACTAGAGAGAGCAAGAAACATCCTTATGGCTTCAAGTCATCCAATAGGTGCAAAAGTTTCTTCAAAATCTATACCTTTTTTTTGAGCATACCCTATATAGACAAGTCTTTGCTTGTTTCTAATAACTTCTCCATTTTCATTCAACTTATTCTTAAATATCCATTTTGTTCCTATAACGTTTTTATCATGAGGTCTAGGAACTAATTCCCAAGTATCATTCTTTTCAATTTGGTTCAGTTCTTCATCCATGGCCTTGACTCAACATTCATCTTTGTAGCCTTCATTTACGTTCTAAGGTTCGGTGGAGGATAGTAATGCTAGATAACTTGAGGTCCCTGTAAGAGTTCTTCTTGTTTGTACACCAGACCCTTTTTCTCCTAGAATTTAAGATTTTGGATGATTCTTCTTAACATACCTGGATGCAGTCTTTTCCCTATCTATTGTATCTTCTTCTGGTGCTTCATTGGTTTCTTCTTCTATATCATTTTGATTTGATGCAAGAAAAAATTCCCCATCTTCGTTGCTATCATATTCCTCTGTTGATTTCGTTTGTTCTAGATTTCTGCATGCTTCATTAATTAAAACATCAATTCTATCAAAAAAATTCCAAAGTCTTTTATTATAACATTTGTATCCTTTACTTCTTGATGAATAACCAAGAAGAATTCCTTCGTCTGCTCTGGGTTCAAACTTACCAAGTTTTTCGTTAGTCCTTTAGATGAAACATTTGCTTCCAAACATTCTAAAGTGTTTTATAGTAGGAGGCTTACCATACCAAAATTAATATGGAGTTTGATTACTATTTACTCGAACATTCGCTTTGTTGAGAATAGTCATGATAGCAAATGAAAATTCACCCCAAAAGGTCACAGGAGTTCCAGATTCATCAAGCATTGCTCGAGCCATTTGTTTAATTGTTCTGTTGATTCTTTCCATCATGCCATTTTCCTGAGAAGTTCTTGCGATGGAGAATTGCCTCTTTATTCCATGTTGTTCATGAAAGTCAAAGAATTCATTTGATATGAATTCTCCCCCTCGATCAGATTTGAGACATTTGATTTTTCGATCTGATTCATTTTCAAATAAAGCTTTAAAGGCTTTAAACTTTTCAAATGCTTCATCTTTATGCTTTAGTAGACCTATCCAACACATCTTGAAAAAATCATCAATAAATAAAATAAAGTATTCTTCTCCACGAGGTGAATTTTTCCTTGTTGGTCCACATAAAAAAGTATGGATGAGTTCAAGAGGCTTACTTTCTGATCCTTCCTTTACATTGAAGTGAACTCTGGTTTGCTTATAGACTAGACATGGTTTGCATATGGTATTTTCTAGGATGCTAATATGTGGAAGATCACAAACTGCCTTGAGCCTACGTGCTTTTCTTATTTGAGAAAAGCTTAGATGTCCCAATCTTCTATGCCATATCTAGTTTTCATCTATTTTGAATAGATAACATTGTCATTGTCATCCTTTGAGTATGTATAAGTTGTTTGGATTTCTTGTACCTTTGATCATGGTATTTCTTGTATCAAGCTCACGAACCACGCATCTGTTTGATCGAAACACAACTTCATTTCCTTGATCACACATTTGACTGACACTCAACATGCTATGCTTTAAACCATATACATACATGACATTTCCATCTTTAACTTTTTCTTTCAAGAAGACATAACCTTTACATTTAATGACAGTTGGAGTGTCATTTCCAAATGAGACACTCTTTTCCTTTTCTAAAGCATTATATGAATGAAGTTTCTCTTTATCACCTGTCATGTGCTTGGAGCATCTATTGTCGATGTACCACTGATTTTCTTGTCCTTCTGCATACAAAGCTATGCCACACCTTTCTGATTGAGATTACTTCTTTCTCCATATCTTGGGATTTAATGATGTTTGTTCCTTTTGAAGTGATGGCCAAAATTTTCTCCTGCATTCAGATTCTTCATGAGAAAAGTTATTACAAATCGAACATTCTACTTCATTTTCAAGAGGAGAAAAGATATTATAGGAACTTTTCTTGATTCCTGTTACACTCCTTTTATTTCGTGCTTTTCTATTCATGATGGTTTTGTAAGCAACACATTGAGCAGCCTTATGCCCAAAGTTATGACATGAAAAATATTGCCCATTAAAGAAGTTTCCGCAATCATAAAATATTTTAGCATTGTTTACTTATTGGTTGAAGCTTCTACTGATATTTAGGCCTTTGTTGACAATTGACATACTGTTCACTAGTCTTTGCTGCATCAAGATAGCTTCTGGTGGAGGCTGATGACTTATGTGATTGAGATGATTCTTTAGTATATCCAAGACGTGTCTTCATCAGAGGAGAGCAATGAACTTTGATGATTTCATTTAAAGTTTCAGATCCTTTAGAAAATATAAGATAAAGAGATTTTGTCTTCTCAAGTTCTTTTTTTAGACCCACAATTTCACATTCTAGATTTTCATTGTGTTTTTCTCTTTCAGTGAGTTGGTGTGTCAACGTATATATGATCATATTCTTTTCTTTTAAACAGATTTTGTGTTTAGTGATTTCTTCAAGAAAGTAATACTCTTCTAAGGCATCCAAAAAATCATCATTGTCAAAAGCCATGAGTATTCTATAATCTTGTTCAGTTTCATCTTCATCACTATTGGATAACCCATAACTATCTTCTTGCCTATAGTAACTCCTTCTATTCACAACCTGTTTTCTATTTACTTTTGCATATTCCTTTCCTTTTTCATATTTATCTTTATGAGGACATTTGTCAGCATAATTGTCGACTCTACCACAAGCAAAGCATTTGAAAGGTAACTTACCTCTAAATCTTTCGGAACCCCATTGAAGCTTTTTGACAAAATTTACTTCATCTTCTTCTTCTTAAATGTATCATGGTTCAGTGTGCTCTTCCTTTTATTTTCCCTTTGCTGAAGCTTTAAAAGTGGCTTCTCTCATATTTGATGGACCTCCTTTCCTCATTTCAAAGGCAGTTAGGATTCCATGGAGTTGAATCACAGTAATAGTTTGAAGATCCTGTTTTTCTTCTATGGTAGACACTTTTGACTCAAATTTAGAAGACAATATCTCAAAATTTTCTGAACTAAAGTAGCTTCCTTTATCTCTTCACCCAGATTCTGCATATAGTTAACAATCTCATCTATACATAAAAAGTAACTAGAATTACTCTCATCACTATGCATCTTAAGAGTTTCATACTGAATTCTGAGAGTTTGAAGCTTAGCACATTTTACTTGAGAGTCTCCTTCATAGATCTGAATGATTTTGTCACATATCTCTTGGTTGTCTTGAGCTGCATGACTTTGACAAATTCTAATTCTGACAGACTCCCCAACAACGTATTGACAACTTTGGCATTGGTTTCATATAAATTCATACCTGTAGAGTTTGTAGGTATCGCTGCTGGAAATCGATATCCTCCTTCCACAATTTTCCAAACATTGGCTCCATGTGATTGCAGATAGGCTCTAGTTCTTATTTTCCAATATACCAAATTTCTCCCATTGAAGATTGGTGGTCTGATAGATCCCATGCCTTCATGATTATTCATCTTGAAAGATCTTCCTTCAAGAGATCAAGCTTCTTCTGAAGGAATTGCTCCGATACCAATTGTTGGAAATATTACTGAGAGGGGGGATGAATCAATATTATCATTTCAATAATTTTTCATTTCCCAAATAGATTTATGTACGCTATTTCTGTGAAGTGAACTAGCGTGTACACACTACCATGATTAGAGAAAACAATGTATACCCAGAGAACTTATGATTTAGTTAATTTATCATGTGTTGATCTGTAATCACTGCATCAATAACTTATTAAACAGTCTAGTAAAAACATAATAAACGATCACACATAAGCAACACATATGAACACCAAGATTTAAGGTGGAAACCCAATGCAAGGGAAAACCACTTGCTTCTATTGTCTCTATCTTCTTTTAATAATAATAAAATCTGTTTACAATCTTGTACTAGTGCAGACTCATACGCAGGCACTCACTTGTAGAAGGCTACAACCTTCTCTCGTTTTCCAGCTTCTACTGGAAGGGAGTTGCAACCCCCTAGCTCTTGTATTAGCCAATGTGTTTACTAGTACGTAGGCACCAACCTCTAAAGGGCTATGACCTTCTCTCTTTTTCTAGGGACTAGTTTCATAAATTTTCAGACTCGATGCTCCTGGAACATAAAAATACACATGAAGGCCTCATTTCATCAAATTTTCATACTAGACCCATCAGAAACTTTGAAACTCAAATTTCATCAACCAACTATCAGTTAATCTGAACAATTAGATCACTATCACCAGAACACTGTGCTGAACCTAGAAACCTGCATCATCATTCAGAACCTGCTGCAACCTCAAAAATCATTCATCATAATGTATACGCTACTTTACTGAACCCAACTTGCATGTATACGCTACTTGCTTTAACCAAACCTGCGTATACCTTCAAAACTACTGAAACATAAACTTCTGAATCAATTCTGTACCAACTAGCAATATACAGAACATCTACTGTCAATTTACAGAGCTTTACATAGACATTAGTAGAGATCACCCTTCTCACTTATACAATCAATTAATCAGATACCAAACTCCTTATGCATTCAGTTTTACATTCAGATCTAAGAAGACTTCATTGACAGACAACAATAAAACAACAGAACTGATGAGATAGATAAGTCAGATCTGAAGAATAGGATTTTCCTGTGTATACACTACGTGGAAGAGTAGAACCTGCATGTACACGTGCTTTTACCAAGATGAACCAGTGTATAGAGCTACAAATATCAACTCATAATTTTGCTGCTATTTCGGACTTCAGACAAACCAAGATCATGACATTTAAAGAATAAAACAGTTGTACATAATCAGATCTAGCCCAACCAATATCAGATCATTCAATGATAAGTCATTTCAGGTCTCATGATCTTGATCCAACATTGAATTCAAGGTGCACAAAATATTTTAGATCAAATCACGAATATAGCCCCTGAAACATAAAATATACATCAGATAGAAGTATTCCTTAGAAACCCTTTCACTTGCACACCTTGGCCTTATGATCTTCCCCTACTTATATAGTTTTAGGCCTTTCTCAATACCTCGGACCAAAACTAGTTAGGACCTGTGGTATTCTTGGATGGGATCAAATCGTAATTACTTCACTCAATATTGTGTGCTAATACCATGGTAATGACCCCTGGTATTGTCTCCTCTTTAATTTCCTTAATTTTCCAACATATACGCACTTTTCTTCTTGTGAAAGTGCATGTATAGATATACACTCTTTTTGTTCTGTGAACCAGTGTGTATACACTATTTTGACTAAGTGACCTTTGTATACATCTTAAACTACTTTTCACCATCCTTTACCTTCAACTTCTTGATTCTGATTAGTAGACTTTAGTTCCATCTTCTTGTTCTTCTGTACCAATGCCCTGTTACATCTGAATGGACCTGTTACACTGTGGGTTGCCTTTCATCAAAATTGAACTGACTTGTGAGTGAGTTGCCATCAAGGACAACAATTGTATCATAATGCCAACAATATCCCCCTTTGAACTTGATGGCAACCATGCTGGTGTTGATTAATGCAAGCTATAGAAACTGTTAGAGATAACAAGCAACACCAAAACACTCTCCCCCTTTGACATCAAGGGCAAAGGGTAGACCAAGCTATTCTCCCCCTTTGATATACATTATGTTGTCCATGCCCCCCCTGAGTACATGCCGAGTCTCGAGAGATATGTTTCACAAGAATAACATGACACTATAACTCAACTAAGTGAGTATGAACTCCCTATGACCAATGACTTATACATGCATCAATCACCCAACCAAGTGGGGATACATCATATTTGACTCATCCACCCAACCAAGTGGGGATATACCAATTGTTTATACATGAAAAAAATACAACAATTATTACATCATCCATTCCATGAAAAGTGGGGATACAAATTACATCATATGTCCAATAGGACTCATTCAAATATAGATCATGACAGAAGAAGTCATGTCACACCCTAGATCTTTACATGACTTATGTAACAAATGATAAAAGTATCTGAAGACATAGCTGAACTCAACAACCATGATGCCAACAATGCAGAATGTGTGTGAAGGCTAATTCTCCCCCTGAACCCATGCTACATGTGCATTTCCAACAAGTCATTCATCAAGGCATCTTTGTTAGTTAGATAAAAATCAATAAACAAAGCATATTGTCAGACTGTAATCAACAATATCAGACATAGCACCCATATCAAAGTCTGAGCCACTGTTTTTTGTCAGAAAAACATATAAAATCCATCAACCATAGAAACCCACGTGTATACACGACTATACTTCATGAAAATTGCGTATAATAAGATTCCTCTAAAAAATGGATTTAACAACAGGATGATGCAACAACTACTCCTAGCTTTTGTATGAGATATTCAAATGTTTATTTGGGAAGTGGTTTAGTGAATATATTAACAACTTGTTCTTTGGAGGGAACATACTCCATTTTAATCTTTTGTTCAAGCACTTGTTCTCGTAGAAAATTGTACTTAATGGGTATGTGCTTGGTCTTGGAGTGCATGACAAGATATTTTGAGATATTGATGGCACTTTTATTATCACATAGAATGGAGATGGGTGGAGTACATGTGATCTGAATGTCATACAATGTTTGCATCATCCAAAGTAGTTGTGTGTAGCAAGATGCAACAACCTCAAATTTCGCTTCAGCTGTAGATAATGAAATCGAACTTTGTTCCTTGCTAAACCAAGACACCAATCGTGAACCCATATAAAAAGCTCCTCCACTCATAATCTTCTGATCATCCACATTTCCTGCCCAATCTGCATCTGTATAAGCATGATGAGTAATATCTGTAATTTTAGGATACTATAGACCAAATTCTTGAGTTCGTTGAAGATATTTAAAAAATTTTTCCCACCTAAAGATGTGATTCCTTTGGATTTTCTTGGAACCTTCCAACAATTCCTATTGCATGCATGATACGAGGTCTGGTACCTGTTAGCTAAAGCAGAATTCCAATCATAGAAATGTAAGTTGGTTGGTTCACTGTTGGTGATTCATCATTAGAACTGAGACTACATCCTATTACCATTGGAGTACATATTGGTGTAGTGACCAATCTAGGGGTCTAGATTAGACTAAATTTAATGTCAACCAAGGTAGGTAAACTTAGAGGCACGTGTCTAAAGTCTATAGACCTAAAAGGATCTCATCTACCTAACTAAGTGTCGGTTGTGATAGGCTACAACACTCTTTTACAAGAGATTGGAATATGTTTCCTTTCACACTTTAAACACTCAAATCATCTAATTTAATTAACCGTTCTAAAAACAAAACGTGTTACTAGTTTGAGTTTTCAATCCTCTTACAAGGATATCATTCACAAAAACTCTTTCTCGGTAACACACTAAGCATCCTAACAATCAAATTCATGAAAACTAAAAACTCTTTTAAGCATACTAAAACTCAAATGCATGAAAATAGAGTCCACAGAGATACTTAGAAATTTAGTGCTCAATTAAATCTTTTACAAGATCTTGTTCAATAATTTAGCAATTGAAGTTTCAAGCTATCACCATGAATAACACTTGCAAGAACTTCTAATTGAATTAATTAATTCACAAGCAAAAAATGGCATCAAACACTATTCAGATCTGAAGTCTAAATGCTATGGAAATGAAACCAAAAGTATACCAATCTCCACGTAGGGACCGTCCACGCGTTGATGGCACACTTAGAAAACTTCAGATAATTAGAACTTTAACACATAAACACTGGAATGATGAAACGCTGCCTGTGATTAAAGTCTGGAAATCGATTACATGCAAGAACTGAGTTCTGGTAACAATTACAATAAGATACACAGTCTTAAGTCTGCTCAATGTCTATCATCCTTCGTTCACTAACATTCCTTCTAATTTACAATCGAATGTACATACATTATCACGCAGATGTTTATGCTTTTACAATCAAAAAGATGATTTTTGTTTTTTTCTAATCTTAACTGATTTCCAAGACAAAACGAAATCAGTTTAGGTAACTTTGGCTTTTTGCTGCTTTTGTGACCAAAAAGGCTGGGTTTGACAAGCATTGACCATGTATCCAGGAGCTTTAGATTTGTTGTTGAATAGATATTTCACCATGTATGTACATCCTAGATCACGTCCCTATCCTCTGTTTTGATTTTCCTGCCATGCCACGTGTCACAACATAAACCAATTACAGGAAGTCATGACATCCCGTAATTTTATTGGAAATTTCCAATTTTTAACATAAAAATCCACAAATTAAATTTAATGTAAAATTGTTAGGATATTCTGACACGTAGGAATAGTTAAGTATAACTTGGTCCAGTGTAGAGTTAGGTAAAGTGTGTTTCTTTAACATGTACATTTGTAACTTACAATCCGACGGTCACGATATGTAGTGATCCGACGGTTCATTCTCTCCTCGGTATTACCGACACTTGATCCGTGGCTTGACACCTGATTGGTCCATGAATACTATTTAAAGCGCATGGAGGGTCATTTGTAGGTTAACCGTGCATGAGAGAAGCTTATGTAAATTTTCATTCTTTTATTAATAAATTGCCTGTAGTAGCCACGTTGGCGCAGGCCGTGGACTGTTTCCCTCTCTTTGAGGGTTTTAACCACGCCAAAATACTGGTGTATTGATCTGTGATCTGTTTGTGAGCGGTGTCCTTTGGTGTTCTGTCTGAGGAACTTACCCTGTAAATTCCTACAGGAAGAAGAAGAATTTTCTAGTATTCAAACACCAAGGGAAAGTGATTTGAGAGGTATGAGATCATTTTCCAGAGGCAGAGGTCAAGGAAGAGATTATCAACCTAGATGTTTCAATTGTGGACAATTAGGACATATGTCTTGGGAATGTCTTGAACATAGAAAGCCAGCAGGGTGCTCATGTGGCAGAAGCAAAGGGGGAATATGGAGATTTAATTACAATTGTAAATTCTCCTAAGGAAAGTGAATATTTGCTATTAAAAAGAGTGTTTATCCAAGTATAAAAGAAATGCCAAAGAACCACCTCAAAGGAGAAGTTTGTTCAAAACTATGTGTAAGTCCAAAGGTAAGTGCTACAAACTCATGATTGATAGTGGCAACGCCGATAATCTAGTCTTTGTTGAAATGGTAGAAAAGTTAAAATTAAATAAGACACCACACCCTACACATTATAATGTCTCATGGTTACAAAAGGGTCGTCAAGTTGTAAAAATTATGGTGTATAATTGCAACAGCTCGTGAAATTTTAATCTAAATCAAGGGACATCGTCCTGATCTACTGCTTTGCAGAATTCAATTCACAATTTAGAATAACTATTAGAAACATGCAATAAGAAATAACACACATGCACATTATTTTCCTAGGGGAAAACAACTACTAAAATACCCTTATCATTGTTTGCATTAATCTGATGAATATATATTTATTATAATTTATTGCTCACTCAGAGCACAACTTGCAAGTGAATAACCTATCTCTCTGCTCACTAAGAAACTCTAACCCAAACTTAGTTAATTTATACCTATGCTTGAGCTCTTATTTCCTTGCGTAAATTGTGAGGAATTAGGCCCCTATTATTTAGGAACTTTCCTCCAACTCATTGTGCAATTCCCAAGATTGATTATCTGACTGCATGCAACACATGTAAACTCAAGAATAGTCTACAACTGATGTTACACGACCTTGGAATCTCTGCCACAGTTAGGGAACTTGAATTCTCTACATGAACTAGTTATTTTTGGTTGATTGATCAATTAACAACATGATCGCTGAGTTAGACAGGTGTCCCACTGCACAACTGACCTTCCACTAGTTCCTCCAACAATTAGAATTAGTTTAACTGAAAACAACTTGAAATAACTTACCTTGATTGCTACAAATTAGTAATCACATATGCTTAACTAAAATCCAAGCCCTGTAACTCGAATTTACTGAGCTAACTAAGTGACAAGAGCCATGTCACACAAGTAAATGAACTCAAATTGTCTGTTGATGTGGAAACTCGAATTTTCTCAATTTGACGAAAGGCAAAATCAAATTGAGACGTTCTTGCTACATTTTTCAACACTCCCTCTCGAAAATAAATGGATTCTCAACCACCCCTATCCTCTACCTGTGGAACTCGAACTTCCCTCTTGAAAAAGCCTTTGTCAGCATGTCAGCATCGTGTTCCTCTATCGGAATGCATTCTAGCAAAATTATCCACCTCTGCACACAGTCTTGTAAATGGTGATACCATATATCTGTATTCTTGGATGATCATGAAATATTAGATTCTCAGAGAGATTAATGCAACTCTGATTATCACAATAGATCACAGTTGGATCCATCATCTGACAAAATAGTCCCACAAGTATATTTCTTATCCAAATCGCCTCACATGTTGCTTGACTTGCATCCATGTATTATGCTTTTGTCAAGTTGAGCACCTTAGATCTTTGCTTCCTATTATTCCAGGAAATAGGTGTAGACCCAACACTGAAAATTCCACCTAATGTACACTTTCGGTCGGATGGACTCCCTGCCCAATATACATTTGTGAAGCCACACAAATTCACTCTTTGTATCTGTCTGTACGATAATCCATTTTGGGTAGTTCCTTTGAGGTACTACAAAACATGCTTAGCTTCCTTCTAATATAATTTGGTTGGCCTAACCATAGCTTGGCTCAGTTGATTGACTGCGTAGCACATATGTGGTCATGTGTTCACAAGGTACATCAATGAACCCACTAGCTTCCGATAAATGGTAGCATCCACTTCTTCACTTGAAGTGGCATCCTCCTTCCTCCTGTTGGTCACTAGAGGTGTCTCCATGTGCAGTCTTTGCAGTATCTCATTTGCATAGTTTCCTTGAGATACAAACAATTCCCCATTTCCTTTCCATAATTCCATCCCGATAAAGTAATGCATGAGACCCATATCCTTTGTTTCCAATTCCCTTGCAAGGTTCTCCTTGCAATATTTAATCAGTTGCTCATCACCAGTCAAAATAAAATCATCAATATATAAGACAATATTAAGCAATTTACCTTCTACCAAGATATGATATAGGTTTGCATCGCTTCACTTTTGATGAAGCCCAAACTAGTGAGATAGTTTTCGATCTTGGTGTACCAAGCATGAGGTGCTTGTTTGAGACTTTATAATGCTTGCTTGAGTTTGCACAAATGAGACTCCCGATAAAATGTCTCAAAACCTTTTGGTTTCTTGATGTACACATCCTCCTCAATAACCCCATTGCGAAAATTTTTTTTTACATCCATCTAGTGGATCTTCCACTCCATTTGCACATCTAGTGAAAGAATTAATTTAATGGATGAATACCTTTCTACTAGAGCAAAGATTTCCTCATAGTCAATTCCTTCAACTTGAGAGAATCCTTTGGCCACAAATCTAGCCTTATACTTCTCTATGCTTCCATTTGTTCTATGCTTAACCTTGATGATCCATCTTGAACCCACTATTGATTTATCTGTTGGTCTTGGGACCACTTCCCAAACATTGTTCTTTAAAATGGATTCATAATCCTCTACCATAAGATCAACTTAAACAATTTTTTCTAGTGTTTCCTCGAAAGAGGATGGCTTAGTCTCTACAAGCTCAGTCATTAGAGCCATGTAGCCAGTGTACCTCTCAGGTGACCTCCTTTTCCTACACAGATTTGAAGGAGCTTCTACATTCTCACTTGCATCCTACACAAGTCTATCAACTTCCCTAGTTCTTTTTCTGCCTTATCTGGATGGTTCTACTTGAGTGGATGTCTCCACTATTTTCTCCTCAATTTTTGGATGCTCCACAAAATCTCGAGGCTCTTCCTTTGGAGCTAAAAGATCCTCTTCTGGTGGGATATAAAGCTCCCTCTCAAGAAAGCACCACATTGCTTTCTCCTCATCAAACTTTACATCCCTATGCAGAACTATCATTCTAAGGGAAGGCAAGTACACACAGTAGTTGTGTGGAGTTTCAGTGTAACCCACCAAAACTCCCAACTCGGTTGTTGGCTTAAGCTTATTCCTTGATTCTTTGGATACATGGTACTAAACCTCAAAAATCTTGAAGTGCGACACATTCGACTTTCTCCCCGAGAAAGCCTCCTCTGGTGTAATCATACCAAGAATCCAATGAGGACTCTCATTCTACAAGTAGACTGTTGTGTTACATATGTCTACCAACAAATGTAGTGGTAGGGCTTGGTCATCTAACATAGCTCTCGCAGCTCCAATAATGCTACGGTTTTTTCTCTCAACTACCCCATTTTGCTATGGGTTGTGGGGTCTTGTCGACTCTTGTTGAATGCTTTATTTCAAACATAAATTCTTGAATTAATTCGAAACATACTCACCTCCATTATTGCTCTTGAGATCCTTCACCTTCTTGCTGGTCTCTTTCTCAACTAGTGCCTTGAATTCTACAAATTTGAAGAATGTCTCATCCTTCTTCCACATGAAGAAGATACAACACTTCCTTGAGAAGTCATCATTAAAAATGAAAATATATTTGTGTCTGATAGTGGAGGCTATCGAGCAATGTCCACATACGTCAGAGTCGATCCTTTCCAAGATTACATGTGCTTTTTTTTCCTGATCATGGAATGTGGATTTTTCATACTTCCCTAAGGTACATCCTTTGTAAACATCATGTTGCATAAGTGCTCCTTTAGGGAGGCTAGTGTTTATTTACTGCATAATATTTAAGATGTCATGATGAAAATTACCAAGTCTTATGTGGCAAAGTTCACTGACATTGAGGCTCTGAACTTGCTTTTCCTTAGTGCTAAATGAAACAAAATATTCCACATCTTGCTTATATAAGTTCTTCACAAGAACCATGATCTACTTCACCTGTCAAGTGGCTATGTGTCTCGGGAATGCTTTCCATTTGCTAAAGATCACATCATAACCACGGTCTTCCAAAACTGCTACAGAGATGAGATTTTTCTTTAGGCCTAGAATAAACATCACATCCTTGAGTCTAGGAGGGGATCCTCACTCCCTATGAAAGGTGAATATACTAATCCTAGTTGCACTATACCTTTTGTCATACCCCAGTTGAATGTCCATCTGGAGATCTTTCTCCTTTAGGTCACTGAAAACATCTCTACACCCTACCATGTGGAACGAGGCACCAAAGTCGAAGTACCACACACTCCCCATCACTATGTTATTCATGCATGCGATAAGGGTGAATTCAAGCTCGAACTATGAAGCCAAGGCTTCACCTACTACTCCTCCTAAGTTATTCTTGCTCGATTTTTTGTGTTGACACTTCGTGGCATAATACTTGAATTCATGACAATTAAAGCACTTTATTTTGGACAAGTGTTTCTTCTTGCCCCCTTCACTGGATTCTAGTTTGGTTTGAGATTTATTCCCTTTTCCCCCTTTTCCCTTTCCAACAAATGCAACTTTTTCTTCATCCTCGCCCTTGGATGAAGTCCCATCTCTGGTGTTTTGCCTTATCTCCTCTTGTACCAAATCGAACCATAAGCGTTCCCAATTCGATAATTTCTCCCTCTTGTTCACAGAATCCTGGTAGATGTGCTAGCTTTTGGGAAGGCCTAAAAGATTTAGGCTTACCAGGTCATCTTTTACAACATTTACACCAACCTGGACAAGCTCATCATGAACTTGTGTCAATCTACTTAGATACTACAGAATAATGTCATTCTTCTACATCTTGATATTTAAAAGTTTATCCTTGAGTGTAAATTTCCTATGGTCACTATTATTCTCAAACAACTCTATCAATTCTTTCCACATTACAAAAGGAGTTTCTTTCCAATTGATATTTGAGACATCATTGTGGTCTCGTACTCCCTCCAATATTATTCTCCTCACCTTGGCTACATCTTTCTTCCACTGAGCTAGGTTTTTGGGCATCAACCGATCTTGGTTTTGGAATGTTCATCTTGACATATTCCAACAACCCATTTTCATCTAGCACCACCTCCATGTGATCCTTGCATGCAATGAAATTTGAGTTGTCTTCCAAGGCATACTCTAGTCTCAACCCATTGAAGGTCATCTTCCCAACTCTGTAGATATTCTGCTACACTGAACTGCAAATTCGATCCTCCTAAGAAATAACTTCGAAATTCCTTCTCTAATTTGAATCATGCTCTAATATTGTGTAGAAATTATGGTGTAGAATTGAAACTCCTCATGAAATTTTAATTTAAATCAAGAGACACAATCCTACTCTACTGCTCTGCAGAATTAAATTCACAATTTAGAAAAATAATCAGAAAGATGCAATCAGAAATAACAAACATGCACAATATCTTTCTAGGGGAAAACAACTGCTAAAAAACCCTTATTCCCACTTGCATTAATTTGATGAAAAAAATGTATTACTATTTCTTTCTCGCTTTGAGCACAACCTGCAAGTCAATAACCTATCTCTTGACTCATTGACAAGATTTGACCCATAATTAGTCAATATCTGCCTTTGCTTGAGCTCCTATTTCCTTGCGCAAATACTGTGGAATTAGGTCCCTATTATTTAGGAATTTTCCTCCAATTCATTGCGCTTCCCAAGCTTGATCATCTGATTTCATGCAACACATGTATGCTCAAGACTAGTTTACAACTAATGTTACACTGCCTTGGAATATCATCCACCACAACTGGGGAACTCAAATTCTTTGCATGCACTAGCTATTTTGGTCTGATTGATCAGTTAACTAGATGATCACTAAGTTATACTATTGTCCCATTGCACAACTAACCTTCCACTAGTTCCTCCAACAATTAGAACTAGTTTAACTTGAAATAACTGACCTTGATTGCTACAAATTAGCAATCACACATGCTTAACTGAACTCCAAGCCCTCTAACTCAAATTTACTAAACTAACTAAGTGACAAGTGCCATGTCACACAAGTTAACTACATCCAAGTTGTTTGCTAATGTGGAAATTCATTTTTTCTCAATTTGAGCAAGGCAAAATTAAATTGAGACTATCTTGCTCCATTTTTCAAGACAAGTTTTGATTACTAAGTAATGTAAGGTAGAATTTCAGATTGGAAGCTATAAAGATGAAATTGTGTGTAATGTCTTGTCAATGGACATCTTCGATATTCTATTAGGAGGGCCTTGGCAATATGACAGGGACGTAACACATAATGGGAACCAAAACACTTACAATTTTGAGAAAGAGGGGAAATTACATACACTTCTATCATTAAAGGATGCATGTAGTAATCAGGTGTTAATGTTGGATAACAAAGAATTTTTGAAGGATGAAGCAGAATGCAAGGAATGTGAACTAGTAATTGAGGTAAATCACTTGTTTTGAGAAAATAAATATTTGTTGAATGCATATGATAATATAATAATCAATCAAATGTTTATGGTAGAAAATAGATATCATCCATGAATATCCATGGTAAAAATTGTTATGAATGAAAATATTTTAATTAATGAACAACATAAGAATGCCAAAGAAAAGGTTTCTTTGGAAACTAATGAGAAGTTAATGTGTGAAAATCTCCAAATTCTAGATGAAGACAATCATAATGCAGAATCTTTTGGACAAGAAATAGAAGTGGCCAATAGAGAAAGTACCTTGGGAACCATAAAGAATTTTTTTCAAATTAATAATGACATGTTTGTTTCATGTGTGGGAAACATGGTTTGAATTGTACAAGTTCAGGTCCTTCCAAAGAAGTTCCTGAAGGAATTAGCCAGAAGAATTGAGAGAGCTAAGTTTCCAAGAGCATACCAAAATAAAATTCATTTGTTTAATGAAGAACCTTGGGATGCCAGAGGAAATTTAAGTTGTCATTAAAATTTTCAGCCAAAGACAAGTTACAACAAAGGGTTAAAGATCTCCTGGATAGGAGTCCAGGAATATTTTGTTCTTTGGGAGTCTGATGCAGGAGCATCGAGAATTTTTTGTAAACTTTATTAGATATTATTGTTTTTTTGAGGAATTTCGATTCCTCATGCAATGCTTTTAATTTTGTAATGATTAGTCAGACTCTAGAAACATTATCATCTAATATTATGGATTAGGCTTGAAAAAAAAAGCAGTGGTAGTTTTGTTTTTTCAAAATAGCTACTAAAATAATGGGTCTTATCCACTTATTATGTATCTTGATCTTATTTTATATTTAGAATGATTTTTGTAAATTATTAAGCATGTGGAGAACTAGAAAAGACTGGAAGTATGACCATAAGAAGAGGAGAAAGAAAATTCTTTCCATTATGAATCCTCTCTTGATTCATTCAAGGAAAAATCTATCTTGATGTAATATATTTTCTTAATATATGATATTATTTTGGTTTTGGTGGAGTATTGCAAATGAATGCATAGGAAGCGCACTTACTCTTTTAATTGATGCATATTCCAAGCAATCATTTGTTGCTCTTTAATAGCTCTGTAAAAACTTTGTGAGAGTTATAATATTGTTGCAGTCAGGATGCATGCATAGAAGAAACTCAATAATTTATAGTGTGGTCAATTATGATTGTTAATTCAGTATTACATCGTGGAAAATTAAACACTAGAAGGTAGTATGATGAATGATTCCAGTTGGTTGTTAAGTCTTTGAAACCATATTTTTTAAACCAGAGTTTAGTTATCAATTGTTGAGGAAATAGAATGGATATGAAGGGGTTTATTATTATTTTATTCAAATCATATTACAATCTCATGTGATAACTATGTAAACTTGGGTATTTAACACAAATTGTTTTCTGAAGAATAATTTGGCAGAACCTTGGCATCAGACATGATCCTAGATACCAAAGAAAAATCCAAGTAATGAAAGTATGCAAGACGCACAAATCAATATAAGATAACCTCCTTAAATAGTAGAAGTTGTTAGGCAAAGCTGAGGAACAACTAAAAAAGCTTTCTAATGTTTCTCTATAAGAACGTATCTAAACATCTAAACACAAATATTAATTAGATTTTTTTTTAATAAAAAATAATAAGGATAATGTAAGAAAGATAATTAATGAGATCTTACCAAAATCATTCTCTTATTATAGAATCTCCTTATTATAATACAATCAATTTAAACTTTGAAAACTAAGTACTGCATTTATGGAAACAATTTGAAAGCTTCATGGAAACCCAAAGATTATTACAAGTGACAGAGATCCCATTTTCACTGGAAATAGTAATATAAACTCAAAAACTCCTTAACAATTTGAATAAATAGAAAACTAAACATCTTACCTCATCAAAAGAATTGAGATGATATATATAATACAAATAATGCACATGAGTTTCAATTATTTAAACACGAAATATAATTTTCCAACATAGCCATGTTCTTAATATATTTCATAAAACATAATGATTATGTAACATTCAACATCTTTACTATAATTTAAATAAATATAATTTTCCAACATCACCATATTTTTAACATATTTCTTGATGATGATGATGATGATGGTTAACGTCCGCTGAAACCAAACATTGGTTTATCGGACCTAAAGAAACAAATTATTTATTTTGATTTAAGATTTTATTCCTATGCTCAAAAAGCTTGGAGAGAAGTCTCTCGAGCTCACTATAATTTTGACATTATAAAAGGCTAGGAAGGTCAATATTGTAACAAAGATTGTGAAAGTGAGATCTAATGTGGTTGTACGCAGCACACTCTAAGAGGAAGTGGTTTTCATCCTCGATGTTCCTATTCTCACATATATGGAAGATCCTTTCCATCCATGGCATTTTAGGAACTGCCCAACGACCTGTTTCACTATGGAGCTCATGAGAATTCGTTCTAATCTTTGCT